>JASDQU010107545.1:0-41599 GCA_032191745.1 Picea mariana
GGGCTATACTCAACACTTCCTTTTCCATCCCATCCATGGGAAAGTATCTCCATGGATTTTTTAGGTGGTTTACCAATGACCAAGGGGGGTCATGATTATTTGTATGTTGTAGTGGATAGTTTCAACAATATGTATATCTTAATTCCATGTAAAAAGAAGATCATTCTTGAGCATACTGCTAATCTCTTCTTTCAACATGTTTGGGTTCACTTTGTATTACCCACATCTATCATCTCGGATCGAGATACTCGATTCCTTGGGGACTTTTAGACTAGCTTGTGGAGAATGATGGACACCAAATTGAAGAGGAGCACTGCTTTCCATCCATAGTTTGATGGACAGACAGAGGTGGTAAATCGAACAATGGTACTTTTTCTTCGAGGCTACCGTAGCAAGCGTCCCAAGTTATGGGATGAAAATATACCCTATGTACAACATGCATACAACGGAGATTTACATTCATCAACTCAGAGTTGAACTTTTGAGAAATGTTTTTGGTACCTACCAGGTTCCTTTGGACTTGATGTATGGGAGATATGCCGATGTAAATGAAGAACGAACAGAGGACAGAGCCCGTAATTTTATCCAGAGGATTCAACAGATACACCAGGAAATCAGGGAATAGTTGGAGAAAAGTTAAGCACAATATAAATCTCGGCATGACAAGCACAAGGTTGATCATCAGTTCCAGGTTGGAGACCGGGTATGGCTTCACATCAGCGAGGAGAGATTGAAGGGTGAAGGAAAGAAACTCAAGCCCATCCATTATGGACCCTTCACTATCTTGGAGAAAAGCAACACCAATGCTTTTCCTCTGGATCTTCCACCTTATATGCATATTTACTTAGTTGTGAACGTTGATAACTTGAAACTTTTTGAGCCTCCCATGATCATGGATCAATACGAAGAAGTTTAAATACCATTAGTTGATGAGTTTACACCTAAGTGCTTGGATAAGCTATAGGAAGATATCATCCTGGATAGGAGGATGAGGACTTCACGTAGGGGTGATGTTGATTATCTTCGAGTAGGCTTAAAAGGCACACATCCAAGAAAGGCAAAGTGGATCGAGAAGGACAAAGTGAGGAGACTCTTCCCTCACTTACCAATTGATTGATGAAAGCTTTTGGTGGTCCAAAAATCTCTCAGTGGGAAGGCGTGATCCAAAAAGGATCCAAAGAAGGCTAATAATAACTCAAAACTCATAAAGGCAACTCAGAATGCTTAGAATGGCTCCAATGGATAGAGAAAGGGAAAAAATTAAAAGTTCCCAAAACTCAGTGAAAACGACATGATCATGAAGAGTGCGTTGCAATATTTCTAACGGAGCAAATGGTTCATCAAACGGAGTTATGATTTAAAAAATATTCTCGGTCAAAGTTGTGGTCAAATAGAGCCAATCAACGGGGGGCCACATCATCATCCATATTGCTGATGTCAGGATGATGTCAGCAGCTAATAGGGAAATATGATATCATCATTCCATGTGGCATCACCAGAGGCTTCCACGTGTCACCCACTAATGGGATTTTCAGGGGTCCATGTGGACCAGTAGAAAAGTGTCGCGTGGCACCCCTAAGCGATGCCGCGTGGCACCACCCAGGAAGTGCCATGTGTGAGATACGGATTGACGGGACAACGAAGTCAAAATACATGTTCAATTATCAATGGGATCCACATGGCCCAATCAATGGGTGAGAAGTGACATCCCCGAAACGTCTAATATCAACCCGTGAACGAATTTCAAATTTAAAAAAAATGGCGGGTTCGCTAAATCCGGTGGACCATGCCAATTTTAGTAGCAGTTGGAAGGACTTCTAGAGAGTATGCTAAAGTTAGCAGGGACCACATACATTGTAATATATATATATATATATATACAAACAACATACCAAAATGGAGTCTGGTGGGATTTGACCCTGGAACCTCTGTTGTTTACCAAGCTTTAACAACTCCACCCATAACCAATGCACCACGGGTATTGCTTGGTATATCTGCCCGTGGTTATTACTTAAAAGTTGAAATCTGCCTAGATTCGGACGGAGGTGCGTACTATACAGACCTGTGGGAATAGATTTTGAGGCAAAGGATTGTCATCATTGCAAGTTGTAGAGGGTACAAAAACCGAGACAAAATTCTTCTTGGGCCTGGGAGTGCCAGAGTCAGATCAGAGCATGGAGATAGTCATTTTTGGGTACTTTGACACCACAAATTCAATGGTGATGTCTGTTTTATGATATAAGCATTATTTCTACAACGTTATTTCAGAATGAGGTATATTTATGTATTTGCCAAATTCTTTTGCTAAGTTAATGAAAGATCCTACCCATTTGAGAGAAGGACCCAGAGACGTAGTTCACCATGGAAAAACTCCTTTATCAAGTTTTTTTGTTCATATCTGATGCTTATGTCTCTTCATTTTTTATTTTTCCCTTATTTAATGGTGCACTTTAATATATGCTCATTTAATACAATTCTTTATAAGTCACGATGAAAAGATCCTGGATCAGACAGAGGGACGAAATGATGGAGAATTTTACCCACATCCTTCAATGCCTACTGATAGAAACAAGTGCATCTTCATCAAGCGACCATGTTGGAGGAACCTCTCTCTTCAAGGTACAAGTTAATTTTGATATTCTCATATTTGAAGGTCAAATAGATGCGCATGCCTTAGAAAAATGGTTGAATCTGATAGAAGGTTATTTCTCTATTCACAATTTTTCTGACAGGGAAAATATCACCTTCACACTCCTCAAGGATCTCCTTCGTGTCAAACATTGGTGAGAAACTTACTAGGAGAAAATTTCCACAGAGGAATCTAGAATATATGGGGCCGAGCTCACTTGGGATTTTTTTGTGGATGTGTTCAAGGAATAATAGTACCCTGTTGATGACTATGAAGACTGGTAAACGAGATGGACCACATTGCAACAAGAGAAGGGCCAGACAATGTTAGAGTTCACAATTACTTTCCATACCTTGCACATCGAGATGGGTATCAAAGACTCCGAGTGACATATGGTTCTGAAATACCATGGGGCTCTGCATAGGTACATTGAAACCAAAATGGATTTCCTAAAAATCTCATCATTGGGAGTTGCCTATCGATATGATGTCAAAATTGAGGAGAAATTTAGGCACCAGAAAAAATGGGAGTTCAGGTCTACAAATCTGCAACAACCAAAGCATGGTAAAGACAACTCTAACCAATATCCTTCTGACAACCATTCCAAGACACAGGAAAAAAAGGGTAAAGGAAAGATCAATAATGACACTGGGAAGTACTGCGACTTCCAAAAAATCCCCTAGCACAACACCGATGAATGTCGCTCGAAACAATCATTGGTGGTCGAGGTCAAATACAAGGAGGTAAACCCTGATTCAGAATCTGATTAAGAAAATATTGAAAACAAAGAGGTCATCGATGCAAACCCTATTGTTACTGTCACAACCACAACAATTCAACCAGAAGAACCAGTAGATCATAAAGAGGGGGAGTGCCTCTTCCATTCATAGATATGGGTGAAGGGGACCTTGTTGCATTTCATTGTTGATAGTAGTAGCTAGAAGAACCTCATCTCAGCTGAGGTCATCAAATAGTTGGGGTTGTCAACAACATCACACCCGCAACCGTACAATATTGGGTGGCTTCACCAGAGACAATATATCTGTGTCAGCTAGTAGTGTCTTTTGTCCTATGGCATCCATCCCTTCAAGGTTGAGGTAGTGTGTGATGTTTCCCCTCTTGATGTCTGTGATGTTATTTTGGGCCAACCATATATGTGGAAACATCATGTTGTTTATGATTCTCGACCTCGTAGTGTCATTATTACTTTGGGGGGTCATCTCTACAGAATACTAGAGGT
Source organism: Picea mariana (assembly GCA_032191745.1). Classification (NCBI taxonomy): domain Eukaryota; kingdom Viridiplantae; phylum Streptophyta; class Pinopsida; order Pinales; family Pinaceae; genus Picea; species Picea mariana. Next base: position 3,870 of record JASDQU010107545.1, read on the forward strand.
AGTTCTGACTATTGTTCCACCAAAAAAGTGCCACAAGGTAATCTCTCATACTGCAAAATTCATCCTTTTCATAGTCTCTTCAAAGGATGCACATAAGGCCACTACAACCACTGCAACCTCAACACCTTCTATCCATCAGATGGAGATTGTAGAAGAGAAAGAAGATATTGTTTCTTCACCTACAATGGTGCCTATACAATGATCCATCAATCCTAGAGACAACAAGTTGGTGGAATAGATTCAACCCTACCAGCAATAGGTTAATGTCAGCCTTCCATGGACCAAGCAACACAAATTCTCCAACAAGGCACGCCGCTCACCAAGATTCAGATTCAAAAAACATTTTCCCCTCTTCCTAGGGCACTAAATGAAATGGATACCATTGATTCCTAAGGGGGGAGGATTGATCTAAGTGGATATTGGTGGCCACCCACCTGTTCCAAATTCCAACTGGCTCATCTTGATAATTTTCAGTTCAACACGTTTCTCTGCAATGGGGACATTTCTTTGTAATTGTGGGTTATGCACTTACGAGGATGTCCTAAATCCATACAAAAGATCTTGGTGGCCGCCCACCTATTCCAACTGACTTAGTTTGGATTTTTTCATGTCAGTACATCTTTTTGTACTTTCAGGGTCATTTTGGGGCTCTAAAAAATGTTTTCTTGGCTCGATACAGTCAAATTGTAGACGTAGTCATATTTTAATGGCATAATGTGTAGTTCTCAAAAATACCTTTCCAACGGGCTATCACGCGCCTAAAACGGAGATCGTATGAAAAAGTTATGACCCCAGGAAGTTAATGTAATAACTTACCCCAACGGGGCCCACGTGACTTTTGGCGCTTCATCTCCTAGGGTTAGGTTTTTGGATGTCTAGGGTTTTGGAATTCATGTTTATCATAAAAATTCCTTCAGATCCTCATTGTAATTATCTTCTTGTGAATGAGCGTAGCCGTCACATCTCTTCTCAAAGATAAAGCTGCCACCATTCTAGTGAGTCTTGCACTCTATATTTTTACAGTCTCTATACATTTCTTTCATTAATAGACATCATGTATTGTTTTATTTCTTTGTTTCTGGAAATGTTTATGTGTATTTCATTGTAGTACCTTTGCTTTCATTTCGTTCAGAAAATAATCCAGATTATCATGATTTAACTATTTTTCTAGAAGCTATATCAAGCTCCTTATATATACCATATGATGGAATATTAGGATATGAAGTTTTGATTTTCCATAATAAATGAAAATCATCTATTAACTTGTATCAATAGTTTGACCTTTCAAAATATGTTTCCATCATACATGTTTCTCATAATATATACAATCATATCTTTTTCTATTTTTTAGTTTTCAGAAATATGTTGATTGGATAATCCATGTCTAGATCCACTTCAGTTGTTGTGCCTCTCTTGGCGTTGATTCAATCTACATGATCTGACGCATTGTACGTCTAGTTGGGTATTCTCTAGGACATGTAGGTCATTGTTGAGGGACCTCAACTACAATTAAAAAAGGGTTAAATTGATATGGTTAGTCATTATTCACAGAAGTAGTTCATTAATGCAAATATCATTACAATGTTCTTTCTCAGATTGACTAGCCGAGACCACCAGTTCAACTACCATGTGTTCCTACTCTCTCCAAGCATTCTCATCTACATTCCCTTCCATTGAAACAACAAATGTTATAAGTACACTATTTGTAAGTAAATATTAATAATTTCATTAATCCATACTTCTAATTTTATAGCCATAATACCATCATGGTCGGGCTGCACACCACCATCATCAATATGCACTCCACCATCATGGTTGTGTTGCACACCACCATCATCAGGTTGCACTCTACCATCATGGTCAGGTTGCACACCACCATCATTGAACTGCACTCCATCATCATGGGGATGTTTTCCACTGTTTGCCTCACTATTATTGTTTCTCTTTTTCTTGAAATAGAAAGACACATCCATTTATGGGTGAAATCAATCGTCAATGAATTTTATAGATAATCAACAATTAAAGTCCATTGATTTTACTGATGATGTATGTTGGTGCAGTGCATTTTGGAACAAAATTTGAGGAAATGTCGATAAAGATAGGGATGAAAATAGAATATTATGGAAAGGCATAGTAATTGATGAAAGAAGTTAGGTGATGGACCAAAGAAGGAGTGTGCACCGAAAAACTTGGAAAAGCAGCGCCAAGAAACTAGGAAAGTCAAAGAAAGGAAGAAAGATGCAAATCAACGAGGAAAATGGTTGGATTTTGGACCAAACGCGATCAGGGAGTTAGAAAGTGGACAAATATAATCCACCTAGGGTTAGTGGGTTAGGGTTTTTCTCAATTTTGTAACAGGTAAGTAACCCCATTTTGTAATACAAATATATTTTTGTGAGATAGCAGAGAGGAAAAATAGGTTGTTGTGAGACAGTCAGAGAGAGACACAGTGAAAAAAAAAAGAGAAAAAGAGAGGTAGACATGGAGACATAGATAGAGGATTGTGAATAACAGAGGTATTTTATATCAATCATGGTAATCGAGAGTAAGGTCGTAGGTCTTGGGATATGGAGTCTACTATGATCTTGTTATCCTCTGAGTGGAAGTATGTAGTCTATGAGAATTATTCCATAGAATTGCGAGGGGGGAGAAAGAAAATTAATGCATGCAACGTTGTAACCTTGATGCAGAATAATAAAAGATCCAAGACGGCCAATACAACCAAATATTTGTGGACATAGCCCAGGGGGGGTGAACCATGAAAAATTTTGTGTCTCTATGTGGAATGCTTATGTTATTTATTGCAAATTTTTAGTTATGATGAATGGATTAATCTGTCAGTAGTAAAATGCACAATAGAGTAACCAGGATAATTACTATAGAATAAACACTAAATGAATGCAATTGATTACTGAGTGGTAGATATAAGATATAGTGATGTGTTGATGTAATAGAATAATAAATTTGATGTGTTTTGAGGTAGAAATAATGTCTCTCATCCCCACAGAAGTCTCCCTTCCAAGACTGCAAACATCTGGGTCCTGCAGTCACCCATAAGACATCTTAGGTGAGACTGCATTATGCACTCTGTGCGCAGTTTTTCCTTTTGGTCTTTCGAAGGGCCCATGGTTTTCAGGGTTCTTTTGGAAACCTAAAGTAGAACCCAGGTCATCCCAAAAAGATCCAATAAATGGTTTTGTTTTCGGCTGGAACCTAGAAGAACAGATTGGAAGGGACTTGATGAGAAGAACAATGAAGAGAATGAAGTATTAAAAGGGGATTTTCAGATATTGAATGATGGATGAAAACAAAACATCTCATGTTTGCACAGTAATACAATAGAAACCCTAAGTATACACCACACCAATATTTGGAGAGGTACATATTCATTGATATTCATTTGACATTTTCTATGAATTTCCACATTTGTTGTAGGAGTGGATAATAAGATTAAAATACACTCACCCAACTAACCGGATAAGACCAATAGAATGGACTACTAAAAATATTGTGCATCTATAAAAAGTAAACAACAAATTCACGCGCGTAGTCGATTTCTGGCTAGACAACATCATTGTAGGATTCATTACCGATTTTTCGCTCGATACTACAAAATCATACACTGCTGCAGAGCATGAATTTTTTGAAGGGTTCAAGAGGAAGGTATATTATATTACTCTATACATCCATCAATATTTTGCTGTTTTGAAGGGTTCAAGAGGAAGGTATATTATATTACTCTATACATCCATCAATATTTTGCTGCATGATAAAGGTGTGATGACAATGGAGTTTGACAACTAAATAAATCTATGCGCATGGGGAGACTGGAGGAAACACTAAGAATGATCTGAGACATGGAGAGGGATATAGATATAGGTAAGCAGAAGGAAATGGTGGACCCCATTATCATGAATTAAGAATAAATCAAGGAAATAATGGACAAAGCGAGAACGATGCATAGTGGAAGACTCTACCTATATAATATTAATAGGAAAAAGAGGGCAATAGCTGAGATGGAAGGCTTGAAAAGTGATGAAGAAGAGGTAGAGGATATTCGTGCTACGTAGAAGATTGAGGAAATTTTGCGTGCCACATATGAAAGAAAAACCATAGGTCAAGGGTCTGATGCAGAAGAAGGAACTCAATTCCAGATACGAATTAGTCTGGAACCCACAACCTCATGTGCGTCTAAAACATTAGGAAAGAAATAATATTTTAGACAACTAATAATTAGTAGCAGAAGGAATCCAATGGGTCAAGGGAATAGTGGAAATTCAAGTGGAAGTATGAGTTCAACTAGCAGTATTCAGTTATCTACACCGCATAGGGGTAGTACCACAACTTTTACAATGACAGGAATAGATTTGACTATTTTGTTACCATAATTTCATGGAGAAGGGTCAGAGGACCCAGAGAAAAATCTATTTATTTGTGAAAATATTTGGGAATATAAACAGATCACAGATGAAGACACAAAAGTGGCTTAGCTCACAAATACATTTAGAAACCACACACTAGACTGGTTTATGAGCCTAGTAGTGAATAGTCCACAAGGATCACCTACAACCGTCACATATGTAAATAAGGCACTAATCGATGAATTCCAACAACCAAGTTCAGAATATCAATATATGAATGAGATGATAGAAATAAAAAAGAAGCCAGGAGAGTCGGTTTGGTAACACTTATAACTATAATACCATAGATAGGTTCTCCCAAAAATAAATATCTCATGGAATATATTTTAGAGGGACCAAAAGGCAATGTAGCGAGAAATCCATAATATAGCCCAAATAAAATGATTGGACCCGAGACTTATACCCATGATGATAATGGATCCCATCGATCAGAAGTTCAATCGATTGAAAGGTAAGTTTAAATATCCCATAAAATACATTCAACATAAACAACTATTCATAAACTCATTATTTCCACATTTAAAATACCCATTGAGGCAACAAAAGTTCCAGAATCATGTCGAGGCTCTATAAGCAGCCCTACAATTGAAAGAGAATTAATATAAACATACAAATCCAACTATAGAAGAGTTGAGAGAGGATCTTAATAATTTGACATTTAAGTTGAATTAGAACAAAGGAAAGGAAAAGACAGAAGTTGTATGGTGTACCTTATGCAGAACATAAGGAAAACAAAAAAATGAGTTCCCAACATTTGCGCAGTATTTGGGAGAAGGGCTGTCAAATCCCTTACCCACAGGAGGATTATTGTGTGAACTATGCAAAACACCTAGAAATGATCCCTATCTTTCTCCAATGATGCAAAAATACCAAATAATGCCTAAAAGTACATTCTACAATTTCTGCAAGTCTGTAGAACATGAGGATAAGGATTGAACCTTGGAACTTATGAAGGAAAGGACCTCAGATGCTTATAGGTGTAGGATAAACTAATGACAAGATACCATAGGAATAAGTATAATAATGTGCAACAATTTATAGAGCCATTGAAATATAATCAAGTACCACAATATAATACACCACACATAGACAATCAAGGCAGCAGGGGAGGAGGACATGGAAGAGGAGAATTTGGAAGAGGTAGAGGATGAGTAATTTGCCACAATTTCCAGTAACCTGGAAATTATGTAAGGGATTATACATAGACATGAGAAACATGCATTTACTGTCATGCAGTAGATCATACTACATAATATTGTCCTATACTTTTGAAAAAAATACATGACAAAAGGAATCAGAATAACCAAAATGTTCAATGGATTGTCGCGAAAACTAGAGATGATGGGAAAAATATTAATGTAGTTACTCTAGGTGGAACCAAAATAGGGGAATATGGAGTAAATCAAAATCAAAACCAACACCAGTGGGTTAGAAAAAATACAACACCTCAAGAACATTTTGATGCATGCAAGGAAAAAGAACATTCAAGAAATACAGACAAGAAATTTTTCAGGAGAATATTGCTTCTACTTCAAATACGCAACTAATATATGATGGGCTAGTATATGATACGCCTCATCCATATGATTATACCAGCAGAGGTCAGCCTTCATAAAAGTTAAGTAATCTAAGAAACTTTTTGGTGTCTAGCTTGAAATTATTGAATGATCAAACATCTCTATAAGTATTGCAAAGTTTGCTAGAAAAGTGCAATTCTGAAGAAGAGATAAAACTAGAAAAAAAGATAGTAAATCATGTCCAAAGGAACATAAGAACAAATATAGAGTTCAGACTAAATGTGAATATTGGAGACTTTAAGATGGGTGACATCATATTAGATTTGGGATCTGAGGTAAATTTTCTTCCTAAGAAAACATGGGAATGTATGGGGAAACCTACACTAGGTTATTCACCTATTCAACTAAAAATAGTAAACCAACATAGGTTAGTACCAATTGGTCGATTGAAATACATACCAGTATATTTTGATGGTGTGCGCACTATGGAATATTTTGAGGTAATTGATATAATGGATAATACTACCCGTTATCCAACATTGTTGGGACTGGACTGGGCATTTGAAAACCAAGCCATCATCAACTTGAAGGCCCATAAAATGATTTTTGAATCAGTATATTATAGATTCATAACACCATTATATCCTTCATAAGGTGAAAGATATGTTGAACCAATGACTAAGAACTTTATCACATAAGAGATAAATGAGTTCTATAGAAATACCACACGCGAGGAAGATTACATTAACCCAACATCAGATGGAATGATTAACTGGAGAATAATTAGTTCTTGTGCTTCATATTCTATGATCTAGGTGGATATCAGTGGCCACCCACCTTTTCCAACTGGCTCAAAATAGTTTTCTGGCAGTTTTTGGTAATTTACTATTTTTAGCAATTTTTAACTTCCAGGGCCATTTTGAGGGCCTAAATGAAGGTTTTTTTGGATCAAGGTTCTAAATAATAGCCAAAGGCTCTATTTGATCCCCCTAAATTAATATCCTTGATGATACCTTTCCAATGAGCTATCACACACCTAAAACAGAGATCGTATGTAAAGGTTATGACCCCGGGAAGTTAATGTACTAACTTACCCAAATGGGGCCCACATGAATTTTGGCGCTTCATCTCTGAAGGTTAGGTTTTTGGATGTCTAGGGTTTTTGAAATTCTTTATTATTGTAAAAAGGATTATAGAGCCTCATTGTAATGATCTTCTTGCAAATGCGAGTAGTCGTTACATCTCTTCTCAGAGATAAGATGCCACCATTCTAGCGAGTCTTTCACTCTGTATTTTTACAGTCTTTGTACATTTATTTCATTAATAGAAATTATGTATTACTGTATATATGTGTTTATGGTTGAATATATGATACATTTTTGTTATATTATTGGATATTCGCGATATATCTGTGCATTTATTTATTATATCTCCACTCTCATTTCATGCCAAAAATAATCTAGATCAGTGGTATCAGAGCAGGCTACTCTTGATCGTTTTTTTCAGTGCATGTCCCCAAAAAGGTCCGAGTATAGAAATTTGGGTCTCGAGCTTGTCTCTCTTGAAGACAATTGCTCTCACATGCCCAAGAAACCCTCCTTTGTGGAAGAAAATAAAAATGACGGAGCAGACGATCTGTTGGGTTGTAGAAAAGGTACGAATATCTCCCTTATTTCCACAGTTCATGATGTAATCTTGATTGACTTTTCAATTAATTAGGAATAAATAAGATAGGAAATAGATAATATGTCTCCTATCGTCATTATTGAAATTATATTAAATAAGATTCTAAAATACGATTGGAATTGTTTGATTTTGTTAAAGGATTGGTTAAATATTATCAAAACCGAAATAGCAAAGGATATCTTGAAGATGTGTGAGCCATTGGAGGTTAAAGACTTTTGTCATAAAAGAAGTTTTAAAGATGCTTCGGTTTTCTATATTGTAACTTTATAGTGAGTAAAGCGATCCTGAGTATCTTTCGATTCTCAAGATGGCTTGATTTACTAAGATTATTGTATATATAGAGGATAATAGATCTGAAAAGACAATCGAAGAATTACGCTCAAGCATTCAGACTCAAAGTTACTCTGCACAAGCTGTTTTTGTGGATGATGTACCAACGATGAAGTTAATAAAAGATTGGATCATTTTTACCATTTCTATATACTGAGTTTCTTGTAGCAGTGCTTCTAAGGACCAAGGGCCCAGTCTAAAGGAGTCACTGTCTCAAATCTGTACTTGTATCAAGTTAATTTTTGTTTTGTGATTCAAATCTCTTTTACAGTAATTAAGACAAATACATAAGCGTGTTATTGATTTCATGTTGATTGTGTGCAGTAGATAGATGATTACTTCAAGCATTAAATGATTGTTGTTCCATTTTCTATTACTGAGGTTTGATTCATGACAGTTTCTCATAATTTCATATGTGTTGTTCCTTTTACTTAGAATCACAATTGTTGTTCCTTTCAATTAGTTTACATTTGTTGTTCCTTCCTGTTAAGATATAGTTGTTGTTCCTTTCAATAGAAGTACAATTGTTTTCTCTTTTGATTAGATTACAATCATTGTTTATTTCCATAGATAGAGTAATTTGCCTTTTCCTTTCCAGTAATTTGATTCATAGTAATAGTCGATTCTGCAAGTCTTTATTTAGATTCAATTACTGCTTTTAGTTAAAATGAATTCAATAGATTAATTAGTTCCTTTCCATTTCACATCATTAGATTTCAATTCCTAGAATCTTTAATGAATGTTTGAGGAACTTGATTGTTGATAAACTCAAACTTGCTTTAACTACACGATTTTATCCTCTATGAGCTATCTTCATAGACTTTGCTGATATTCTTGAGATAAAAGATGAATCCTCGGGTTGACAAATTAATGTTAAACTAAGGTTGTTTTTAGACATCTTTAGATCCCAACATTTTGGCGCCGTTGCTGGGGAGAATATCAAAGGTAGCATAGATTGTACCTCTGGAGGATGAGGTATTGAAGACGGAAGGTAAGAACCTACGCAGGAAATAATTAAGATGCTTATGCCAACGCCTACCTCCAGTTGATGCATTAGGAGGTTGCATAGGTGTTTTTCTTTCTTGATTTTCTTTTTTTTGTGTGAAGTGTGTATGAATAAGAAGAAATATCTTGAAAAACCAAAACCCCCACCAAAAATTACCAAATCCCAGGGCTCGGTGCTCCCTATAAGAATCACTTTCATAGATGACATCATCTGAAAAGAAGAATCTCAAGCTTCGGTTGGACCTAGAAAAGGATCTACCCGAATCCCTCAGGTAGCAGTTTCACCAACTATAGCCCATGCTGAGATTCATATCAAAACTGAAGGGACTGAGCAAAGATTTTAGAGCACAGATATTCCACCCCTCAACCCTTTAGAAGAGGGAAACTCTTGTAATCTGGAGGAAGGAGAAGGATAAAACAACAGGGTAGCTAAGGTAGACCCACCACCTGATCCTGAATCTCCTGTGAAAGAAGAAGGCACACCCGAAATACCAGATAGAGGGAGTGCAATCCCCTAGAGAATCAAATAACCAACCAATTCGAATGAAATATCTGGATCAAGAAATCCCCGAATATTTCTGGCATATTCTCGATCATATGGCACAACAAAATCAACAACGTCCCCGGACTTCCACATTGGAATATACGATAGTTGATCCAATCGCAAATGCCCCCATGAAGGAAATTCCCCTACAAAACCTGCCAACCTTTCATGGATTAATATCAGAAGACCCAGACGCATTGTTATTTGAATTTGATGTCTTATGTAGAGGGTATGATTACACCTCTGAACCCCAAAAATTAAAATTGTTCCTCTCCAGTTTGAAAGGAGCAGCTCTACGCTGGTTTATGGGATTAGGGGGAGGAACTATAAACTCATGGGATGAGATGAACCATGCATTCTTGAAAAAATATCAGGATTATTGTAGAACTAGGGACTTAAAATATGAAATCTTTCAAATGATTACAAAATAAAATGAATCATTAGAAGAATATGTCGAGAGATTTCAATATAATTTACAAAGATCACCTTATGGTGCATTACCAGGTGAAGTACTTAAGGCAACTCTGATTAAGGGTATTAAATATGGATGGGTAGAAACATTGAATCTAATGGGAAAGGGTGACATTTATCAAGAAACTTATGATAACATCATTCCATTATGTATCAGGTGCTCACGAGGAAGCACATGGACCAGATCAAGAATGCAAACTTCCCTCACCAGAAGTAACAATACTACAAGTGGGGGTTTCACGTGAGATGACGTTGGTAATCTCTTAGAAGATTTCAAAATAGATATTCTGAACACTCTGACTACACAATTGGATGTATTGCAGGCCAAACAGAAAAAAACAGAAGAAGAACAAACTTTGGCCATATTTTGCCACAGATGCAGAAGAAAACATGGTCCAAGGGATTTCCCTTTGGATGTGGTTCAGGTTTGCACCATCTACGCCAATGATCACGACACAGAGCAATGCCCATCACTCCCTAGACTGAAAGTTGTCTTCAGAGAAGCAGAAGAGGAAACAAAACCATTATATCTGATGGCTCAGCGTTGTCAATGGGAGACCCAACCTCCAAATACACTACATGACCCTTCCTCTTTATTCTCTGGACAATATAATCAGCCACAAACTCCTGGTAATGCATGGTAGGGCCAACTATTTACTAATTAGAACTGACATCCCCAACAATACCCACCTGCAAATCCCACATGGCAAAACCAGCCCACTGCAAATCCTGCCTGGTAGAATCAGCTAACTGCAAATTCCACATGGCCTAACTCACAATATCCCACCTCATCCTGGAAAAACTCAAATAACAACATCTACCCTTCACAGTGGCCCAACACGACTACCCAAAATCCAAATTGGAATCAGAATTAGCAGCTCCCCATGGGGATAAACAACCAACCCATGGGAATGGCCCCTCAAACTCAGCCCATGTTGCAAGCACCACTCCAACTACACCAGAACCTGCAATAACAATTGCGCCCTCAATTACCAGCCCAACCTCACCCAAATACAAATAATAGACTGACTCAACTCATCCAAATGATGGAGAATGGGGAAGGAGAAACCAACTCGGTAGGGTGCAACGAACTACGGTTGATATCGGGGCACATAATCCCTCCTGAAGAAAATAACGTTTCTCAAGAGCAAGGAATGAAAAACAACCAGCAATAACACCCTCGATTGTGGTAATAACAAAAGAAATTGAGTAGGGGGGAAACACAGTCGAATCACAAGATCCTGATAAGGATACAACTCCCTCCCCTCCATTCCTCGAAAGATTGATGATAGAAAAATCGGTCGTATATCCCGACTTCGACATTGTAGGGGAACTCAAGAATTTATACATCAAGATTCCACTCCTGCAAGTTCTTCAAGACATCCTAATTTACGCAAAGACGATCAAGGAGCTATGTGGGAGAAATCCCATCAGAAAAATTAAAGATCCATCATCAACAGTTCGCGTGGTAGGAGCCTTGTCTGATCTAATTTTAGGTAGACAAGAACTGGTCAAATATGCAGATCCAGGGAATCCCATAGTAATAGTTTATATCTAGGGTTGTTATTTTCCAAATATGCTAGTTGATTTGGGAGTATCCATCAACATCCTGACTATGGAAACCTGCAATACCCTGGGTTTTGACTCATTTGAACCCACCGCAATTATGTTGCATTTGGCAGATCGATCAGTGGTTCGACTAGTTGGCACATTACATGATATAGCCATCTCCGTTGACTCTTGGGAATATCCGATGGACTTCCTCATCATCAACCCAAGAAGTGGACTTGAAGGGCATCCATTGATACTGGGCAGGCCATGGCTCGCAACAACATATGCATACATAGGATGCTGAATGAGTAATATGGTAATCTCTAGAGGGGGTATCACAAAGAATCACATCTTATATCCTCCTGCCAAGCCAAGCCCAACTTTCATATATCCATAATTGGCACCACCACGATACCCAGAAAAGGATTTACGAGCCCCTCTTATGCTGGAAGAAGCCCTCAGACTTAAAAACCAACTAGAGGATGACGTAATCAGTGGGTTTATTAATAGCCCAATCACCGTGAGAAACCCAACCTACCAGATGCTCCAAGCTGTTCTAGACTGTGAAGCACAGGGATACCTACTGGAATATTTAATGGAACAACAAATTCCAACTACAGCTATTCATAACAACAAATCCATCGAGATTGCACCAGGGAGGTCTCTGAACATCAATGCCAATTTAGATGAACAATAACAACAAAAGCTAATTCAAGTCCTCTCCAAATACCAACAAGCTTTTGCATGGGAGTATTTTGATATGAAAGGTATTGATCCACAACTCTGCACACACCACATTTATATTGAAAAATACGCTCGACCTATCCGACAACCGCAGAGAAGATTGAATCCCCATCTCAGGGATATTGTTAAGGAAGAATTACAAAAGCTGTTGGATGTAGATTTTATATACCCTATCTGAGATAGTCGGTGGGTTTCCCCATTAGTGATCATCCCAAAGAAAAATGTGAAATAGCGGATATGTGTTGACTACAGGGAACTTAACAAAGCCACTCAAAAGGATCATTTCCCCTTACCTTTCATTGACTAGCTCCTGGATACTCTGGCAGGAAAGAAATTCTTTTCTTTTCTAGATTGTTTTAGTGGTTACAATCAGATCCAAATCGCCCCAGAAGATCAAGTTAAAACTACATTCACCTGCCCCTAGGGTACCTCTGCATACAGAGTATTACCCTTTGGACTATGTAATGCTCTAGCCACATTCCAAAGGGCCATCCTAAGCATATTTAGCGACCTGATCAGTGAAGGGATTGAAGTCTACATGGATGACTTCACTCCTTATGGTGACGACTTCGACCAAGAACTAAATAATACAAAGAAGGTATTGGAACGATGCATTGCTACCAAGCTATGTCTAAGCCATGAAAAATGTCACATGATGATGATAGAAGGTGTGGTACTAGGGCATTATATTTCTGCATATGGAATTAGAGTAGATCTAGTGAAAATATAGGTAATTCTTAATCTACCTACACCACACACACAAACAGAGGTACGCAGTTTCCTTGGCACTTCTAGATACTATCGTAGATTTATGGAAAAATTTGCAAGAATCGCTGCACCTTTACATGCTTTGATTGGTAATGTGGAGTTTCAGTGGTCTAACAAGTGTGATGTGGCATTTGTAGAACTCAAAAATATGATATCAACAACACCGGTGTTGAGGGGACCAAATTGGAAAATACCATTTCACATCTCCACTGATGCATCAGATATTGCCATAGGCGCCATCCTTGGACATGAAGAAGACAAGAAACCTTACGCTATTTGTTTCATTAGCAAGAATATCACTCTAGTTGAAATTAATTACATAGTAATAGAAAAATAATTTTTAGTTGTTATACACACCATCAATAAATTTCACCATTATATAATAGGCTATCCCATTATTTTGTATACTGATCATTCTTCTTTGAGATGTCTAGCTAATAAACCAATTACTAATGGACGGGTCACTCGGTGGTTATTACTATTGCAGGAATTTGACATCACCATCAGAGATTGACCTGGGAAAGAAAATATTGTTGCAGACTTCCTATCCCACATACCCAAAACAGACGAATCCTTAACAGTTGAAGATCAATTTCTAGACGAGCATCTATTTGTCATTACTACAAAGCCACCTTGGTACGCTGATGTGGAAAATTTTCTAGCGACGGGAAGATTACCAGCACATCTATCATCGAGGGAAAGAAAATTGATCATCTAGCATAGCACACGATTTGCTTGGATCAACGGATATCTCTTCCACACAGGAGTTGATCTCCAGATCCATAGATGCATACGAGATGACGAAATCTACGACATACTAAAGGCAGGACATGATGAACCTTGTGGTGGGCATTTTTCAGACTACAGGACTGGACACAAAATTTTACAGATGGGTTACTATTGGCCCTCAATATTTACGAATGCGAAGAAATATGTCCAGACCTGCGACAGTTGTCAACAGATGGGAAAACCAGGTCAGGCGGATGAAATGACTTTGAAAGCACAAATAGTCACGGAGCCATTTGAAATATGGGCACTAGACTTCATTGGCCCCTTCAATCCAAAGTCAAATCAAAAGGCTTATATTCTAGTAGTTACGGACTAAATGACTAAATGGGTAGAGGCAGAAGCCCTACCAAATGCAACAGAAGAGGTAGTCATCAAATTTATGTTCAAACTATTTGTACTCTATGGAATACCAAGGGAAGTAATCAATGATGGAGGGTCACAATTTACAGCTCATAAAATCACCACCACCCTAGAAAATTATCATATTAAGCACAGAGTTACTTCTCCTTATCACCCACATGCAAACGGGCAAGTAGAAAGCACAAATAAGGTCCTAGAGGCAATCTTGAAAAATTCTGTCTCAACAAATCGATAGAATTGGGCTACTGAGCTTCCAAATGCCTTATGGGATTATCGAACAACATGGTGTAACACCACTGGCTACTCTCCCTATCACCTAGTTTATGGAAAAGAACCCATATTCCCAATCGAGTTTGAGATTAAAACCCTAAGGATGGCCCTGGAAATTGGACTGGATCTAACAACAACACATAAACAACACCTTCAACAACTCAATGAATTGGATGAAGCATGCCTATCTGCTGTGGAGTGCACAACTATTATTCAGCAACAGAGAGCGACCTGGCATGACAAGCATATCAAGAAGAATTTATTCAAGAAGGGTGATTGGGTGCTTCTCTACGATTCTAGATTTCATGATTTTTTGGGAAAGTTATAGACATAATGGCTGGGACCATATGAAATTGAGGAAGTCCATGATAATGGAACGGTCAATTTAAGCACCATCGATGGCTCTGGATCTCCATTTCTAGTTAATGGGCATCAACTACGACTTTACCATCATCCGCCTTCAAAATAATCCTTCTACCAAGAAGTAAGTAAAGATCCTACCATTCAAATTTTGGCTAGCTGGGAAGGTAACCCAACCACCCCAACTCCATAAATGATGAATTTTGTTGACACTGTACATACTGTATATATCTTTCTCGTAGAACTTATTGTGTTATTAGTTTCCTTTTTGTTTATTATTATGAAATCCACTTGAGAAAATCATAATGAACACAACCAACACTCGTTTCTGTTCCTCACTCTTTCTTTATCTTGTCACAGAGACCTTGTCTTTCATGGAAAATCCACCATTTTTTTCCTTTACAGCAGTAAATGGGCAAATATTGAATTCTTGTTGTTCCTTTTGTGTTCCTTTTGAACACTTGTTGTTCCTTTTGTGCGCTTGCTGTTCCTTTTGAACACTTGTTGTTCCTTTTGTGCAACTGCTGTTCCTTTTGAACACTTTTTGTTCCTTTTGCACGCCTATTGTTCCTTTTAAACACTTGTTGTTCCTTTTGTGCGCCTGCTATTCCTTTTGAACGCTTGATGTTCCTTTTGTGCGCCCGTTGTTCCTTTTGAACATTTGCTTGTCCTTTTGCGTGCCCGCTATTCCTTTTGACTACTTGTTGTTCCTTTTGCATGCCTACTATTCCTTTTGAACACTTGTTGTTCATTTTGCATGCCTATTGTTCCTTTTGAACACTTTTTGTTCCTTTTGCATGCCTGTTGTTCCTCCTGAACACTTGTTGTTTCTTTTTGCATGCCTGCTGTTCATTTCATCGTTCCTTCCCTAGATTGCTGATAAAACGCCAAGCCATTCCTTTGGGGTATGACCATCACCAAATAATTTTCACCAACATTATTTCTAATTATCATCACAACGATCTATCATTATTTTGTGGACTATCTCCCATACCTTACCAAATTGGTTTTTGGATTACTTTCTTCGAAATATCTTAAACCTTGTTCATAACCTGTAACCACCATAATTCGCTTCTTTTTCCCTTATACATACAAATACACTTGAATGATATCTTGCCTTTATATTATAATAAGGAGTCTTAGGAACACTTTTACTTGGAATCCTTACACTTCTTTATGCCATCCCTTACTCTTAAGGAGTAGATCATCCTCCCTTAATACACATCTTAAAAAAAAAAACAAAAAAAAACAAAGCAATAAATTTTTTTCCCACAAAGAATAGGGGGTCTCATCACGAACCAACCTACCATGATCATAGGATACTAACCTAAGTGACATTCCCACTATGGATACCACACCAGGGCAATGGCCTTTGACATTTTCTTTTGTCAAAGGACAAGAGGTCTCATCATGAGCTAGCTTGTTCACTTAAGTTACACTCTAGTGAGTAGCATTATCATCATCTGGATACCAAAACAGGATAATGGTGTTTTTTCGGGAAAAGACGATTCAAAATTTAAAAAAAAAAGAAAAAGGAATAAAGATAAGTAATAAAATTTTTCCACAAAGAATAGGGGTTCTCATTACGAGCCAACCTACCACGATCATAGGATAATAACATAAGTGACATTCCCATTATGGCTACCACACCAGGGAAATGGCCTTTGACATTTTCTCGTCAAAGGACAAGGGGTCTCATCACGAGCCGACTTGTTCACTTAAGTTACAATCTAGTGAGTGGCATTATCACCATCTAGCTACCAAACCAGGATAGTGGTCCTTTTGGGAAAATACGATTCAAATATTTATCAAGGATATAGGCTCATCTAAGGGTTAAAAGGCAACCCTATCGAGGCTATGGACCCCTACTGGCAGCAGTGGCTCTACCTGTGGTATGGAAGTTTACCTTAAACGCCAAGTTTTTGTGTGTCTCTAGATTTCCTTCACTCAATAACGAGGCTATCATTTATGTTGTATTCAATAAAACGGAAAAGTAACAACATTATGATATGTGGGATATTATTTTAAATGAACATATTTAATTTATTCGACTTATGTATCCTTAAAGCATTTTTTTTGAGTATAGGTATATTAAATTCATTTTTTTTCCATGAAAGAGGACCAACGTTTAATGATTACCGTTAAAATATGTTGTTTGAAAATTAATGATTGATCCCCATTGGTGGCGGCAGTGAAATCATTATCTTTCACCGGAAATACCTACACTCATTACATTCCCCTATGCTGACGGTTGAGGTCGACCTCTACATTAATGAGGGGAGTGGATGCTCAACACACTTCTCGATAAAACAAGTAATGATTGTAATAAATACCCACATTTGTAAACACTTGTTGTTCTCTGATATTTTCTATTTTCAGTAATTTTTTCCTCCAAGTTGGTCTAACCAAGTCTGCTACCAGGAACGATAGTCATTCACATTTTCTCACAAAAATGGGTGGTAGAAGCGTGCACAGGGAGCCAACTTTACTACAGGTTACAGAGCAGGCAAGAGAAATCCTACACCGTCTGGGGTGGACAGAGTACTTCAACCGTTTGCATGGATATGACATGAATGCCATGCTTGAATTCTTTCAGAATCTGCAAGGAGAAATCTTTATGGTGCAAGGCATACGGATCTTAGCCACCCCAGAAATCTTAGCAGAGGTCATAGGCCTCCCTAGCACGGGCATTCAATGGACAAGAATATACACAAAGATGAAGGAAGCTGTGGAATATTTCACAGATCCTGGGGAAGAATTGGATAAGAAGGGAAAAGGAGTTAATCCCAGTACCCTCAGGGAACCATGGAAGGAACTGGCAGGGGTAATTCAGCAGTACATCACCTGTGATGGAAGATACGACGTAATTCAACCTCGCCACATCAAATTGCTGGCAACCTTAAAACAACGGTTAGTACTTAATCTACCTCTCTTTCTGAATTCCATATTACATGAGGTTTCCTTAAGAACACAAAAGTCCAAGGATCCTGTTACTATTATCAGCCACCACAGATTAGTTAAACTGATAACAAATAAAGCACTGAGTCAAACTCAATTGACCTGGGATATTCTGATTGAGGCCAATAGACCTCCACAACTGGAGCAGCCTGAATTATGCCATGAAGACCCACCACAAGAAATTGAAGATAGACAGGCAGAGGAGACTACTACCCAAAGAGAAATTCCATCTCCTCAAACCGAAGCTGAGGCAGACCCTGCCCAAATCATAGAGGCCCAGACCTCACAAACACATGTATTAATGAAAAAGAGGAAGAGAGCAATCACTGCCCCTGAAGCCATCATTAAGACATTAAGACAAGGAGGAGAAGGAGATGAATTCAGGAAATGACTGAAGAAATTCAGGATACAACAAAACAACTTGAAAAACTTTAGAATTTTACAGAACAGTCTATATAGAAAAATGTTCAAGAAATTGGGCAAGAATAACATACCTCACAAAGGAATGATCAGGAAGACACCCAACCAACATTAGAGCATTTGACATAAAATTTTTTGAAGACCAATGAGGTAGAAATAACTCAGGTTTTGGGGAGCTTAGGAATTGCAATTGACAGAGGCACAAATAATCCAGAAAAATGCCCAGAACAAGCCTCCTCTTCAAAACTAGCTGAAGATTTTCCTGATATTGAAATGTCTTTCCCAGAGGACACAACACATGAAGAAACTCATTTTGAAATGAGAATCCCTCTAGGACAGATAAAACATTTGGAAGGAATGGAGGAACAACCATCTGTTGTCCAGAATGAAGAAGACCTTGAGACCTCTCATAAACAGAAATCAACCAAGAGCCATAAGAAAATTAGAAAGTTAAAAAAATAAAACAAGATGTTGAAGAAAAAGGCTAAGAAGGTCGAAGTATTAAAGTAGAAGGTGGGAAAACTTAGGGAAATTATTAAATAATTGAGGAAGCATATAGAACAAGAAGGTAAGGCCCATAGAAGAAAGAAAAACAAAAGGGCCAAAGTGCAAGGAAGAAACCCTCTTCCTAAAGAAGCAGTCACTACAAATTCTATAGGGATACAAACAGACCCTGAAGAAATATTAGTAGAAGAGGCAGTAGCTCAAAATGAGGAAGTAATTCTCTTAGAAACACAGGAAATGATGACAGCTATAGAAAGAATTGATGCTGAGGTGCAGACAGATACCCTAGTCTTAGAGGAAACAACTCAACTCCTTGAGCAGAATGATACCATCAGGATATTGGAGAAAGAATTGATGCAGTCTCAACAAACCCTAATTCAAAACATAAATGAATTACTAACTATGGTAGAGCATCAGGCACTCCAGTCCTAGAAACAGAGTGTTATTGTGGATAGATTGGAAGCAGAGCTTGCACAGGCCCAACAAGAATTAACTCAATACAGGGAGGAGATGGGCACTATGGAAGAATACCAAGCATCCCAATCTCAAGCACATGGTGCCACCATTGATAAGCTAAAGGCATAGCTGGGACAAGCCCAATGAGCATTGGCTCAACACCAAGATCAGATGGTCACTAGGGTTGAACATCAAAAGATTGTTAAACAACTAAGGGACATGGAAACAATAGAGAGTGATACCTATGCTGAGCTCACCATAGCCCAGGGAAGGTAAAGAAGGTGCAAACCCAATTGGAAAATCTTTGGAGGAAATCAAAGAAATCTGTGATGTCTACTCTGATGCCATCAATTGCAGAGCCCCTGCCACCAATTACACTTTATTCCTGCTAGAATGCTACCTTTTATTGAGAGTGAAGGCCATCAGAGGAGGTAAACCCATTACATTTTCCACTGTACCTGAGTTTATTTCATGTTTCAGAGAGAAGGACGAAAAGGTACAATACCTTCTGAGTGAATTATACTTTCATAATTTCATTCTAGAAGAAGAAAGGAAAGATAACCCTAGCCCATTCATAGGTGACATACAGTTTCAGGCATTTCTATCATTTACTCAGAACCAAGTTAGATGGGGTAAATCTCACAAAACCTTCCTAAAGAGGGAAGCTGGGCTAGATCTCTGGGTCAAAGGAGAGCCTCCACAGTCCTTTCCAGCCATTATGTGACATAAAACCCTTATGAAAAGAAGGGAGGTCATAGACTCCTTATCCCCTATCCATCTACAGGTTATACATTTAGGTATCACACATTTTAGAGAGCTTAATGAAGAAGCTCTTGCTTCTTCTAAAATGAGATGGAATGCATCCTCTAGTGAAGTAAAGAGTAGGGAACCCTTTGGGTATAGGAATTTCTTTGCAGCTACCTTCAGAATAGAAATATATTCTAGAATGATCCAAGAGGAAGGAACTTCTTGGATTGGGTGCAGATATACTCCCCCTCTCATTTGGTTCCCTCCAGAAAGTTACCAAAAAGATTATCAAGTTAACAAGAAAAGGGAGGATGCTGATTTTGGAGAACAAAAAGAAGCAATGGATTCTAGAGGCCCGGTGAACCAACCTTTCCACCTTACAACATTACTTCTTTACATGTAAAATATTTTCTTGCATGATGACATGCAAGAAGGTAAGTTGAGGGGTATGTTGGGTTGTGGAAAAGGTACAAATATCTCCCTTATTTCTACAGTTCATGATGTAATCTTGATTGACTTTTCAATTAATTAGGAATAAATAAGATAGGAAATAGCTAATATGTCTCCTATCATCATTATTGAAATTATATTGAATAAGATTCTAAAATACGATTGGAATTGTTTGATTTTGTTAAAGGATTGGTTAAATATTGTCAAAACCAAAATAGCAAAGGATATCTTGAAGATGCGTGAGCCATTGGAGGTTAAAGACTTTTGGCATAAAAGTAGTTTTAAAGATGCTTCGGTTTTCTATATTGTAACTTTATAATAAGTAAAGCAATCCTGAGCATCTTCCGATCCTCAGGATGGCTTGATTTACTAAGATTATTGTATACATAGAGGATAATATATCCAAAAAGACAATCAAAGAATTACGTTCAATCATTCAGACTCAGAGTTACTCTGAACAAGCTGTTTTTGTGGATGATGTACTAGCGATGAAGTTAATAAAAGATTTGATCATTTTTACCTTTTCTATATACTGAGTTTCTTGTAGTAGTGCTTCTAAGGACCAAGGGCCCAGTCTAAAGGAGTCACTGTCTCAAATCTGTACTTGTATCAAGTTACTTTCTGTTTTGTGATTCAAATCTCTTTTACAGTAATTAAGATGAATGCATAAGTGTGTTAATGATTTCATGTTGATTGTGTGCAGTAGATAGACGATTACTTCAATCATTAAATGATTATTGTTCCAGTTTCTATTACTGAGGTTTGATGTGTGACAATTCCTCATAATTTCATATGTGTTGTTCCTTTTACTTAGATTCACAATTGTTGTTCCTTTCAATTAGTTTACATTTGTTGTTCCTTCCCGTTAAGATATAGTTGTTGTTCCTTTCAATAGAAGTACAATTGTTGTCTCTTTCGATTAGATTACAGTTGTTGTTTCTTTCCATAGATAGAGTAATTCACCTTTTCCTTTCCAGTAATTTGATTCATAGTAATAGTCAATTATGAAAGTATTTATTTAGATTCAATTACTTCTTTTAGTTAAAATGAATTCAATAGATTAATTAGTTCGTTTCCATTTCACATCATTAGATTTCAATTCCTAGAATATTTAATGAATGTTTGAGGAACTTGATTGTTGATAAACTCAGATTTGCTTTAACTACACGATTTTAGCCTCTACGAGCTATTTGCATAGACTTTGCTGATATTCTTGATATAAAAGATGAATCCTCGGGTTGATAAATTAATGTTAAACTAAGGCTGTTTTTAGACATCTTTAGATCCCAACATGATCCTATCAATTTGTTGCTTGAGCAAGATCTCACACGACAGGGGGAAAAAATAATGGAGAATTTTCCCCACATCCTTTAATGCCTTCTGATAGAAACAGGTGCATATTCATCAAACAACCATTTTGGAAACACCTCTCCTTTCAAGGTATAGGTTAATTTTGATATTCCCGTATTTGATGGTCAGATAGATGCGGATGCCCTAGACAAATGGTTAAATATGTTAGAAGGTTATTTCTCTGTTCATAATTTTTCCAACAGGGAAAATATCACCTTCACACTCCTTAAAGATCTCCCACATGTCAAACATTGGTGGGAAACTTTATGGGAGAAAAGCTCCACAGAGGAGTCTGAAATATATGGGGCCGAGCCCACTTGGGATTTTTTTGTGGATGTGGTAAAGGAACAATATTACCCTGTTGGCAACTATGAGGACCAGTACATGAGATAGACCACACTATGTCAAGAGAGGGGACAAGCAGTTCCAGAGTTCACCAATACCTTCCATACCTTGCGCACCAAGCTGGGTATCAAATACTCCGAACAAAATTTGGTTCTGAAATACCATGGGTCTCTACACAGATACATCCAAACTGAAATGTATTTTCTGAACATATCATCACTTGGTGTTGGTTATCGATATGTTGTTAAAATCGAGCAGAAATTTAAGAACCAGAACAAACAGGAGTTTGGGTCTACAAATCTGCAACAACCAAAGTATAGTAAACACGACCCTAAAAAATAGTCTCCCGAAAACCAGTCCAAGCCATAGGAAAAGAAGGGTCACGGAAAGACAAAGAAGGACACCAAAAAATGGTGTGATTTCCACAAAAGCCCCTGGAACAACACCGATGAATGTCGCTCAAAATAGTCATTGGTGGCTGATATCAAAGACAAGGAGCCGAACCTTGATTCAGAATCTGATTTAGAAAATACTAGTAAAAGACAGATCATCGACGTAGACCCCACTGCTATTGTCATGACTGCAACAATTCAACCAGAAGAACCGACAGATCGTGAAGAGGGGGAGCACCTTTTTCATTCATAGATGTGGGCGAAGGGGACCCCACTACATTTTATTGTTGATAACAGAAGCCAAAATAAACTCATCTCAGCAGAGGTCGTCAAACAGTTGGGATTGTCGACAACATCACACCCGCAACCATACAACATCGAGTGGCTTCGCCAAGGATGAGATATTCATGTCATCCAGCAGTGTCGATTGTCATATGACATCCAACCTTTCATGGATGATGTATTATGTTATTATTCAATGTTTCCCCACTGTATGTTTGTGATGTTCTCTTGGGACAACCATATATGTGGAGACACCATGTTGTTTATGAGTCTTGACCCCATAGTGTCATTGTTTCTCTAGGGGGTCATCTCTACAGAATAATAGAGGCAGTTCCGACTACTATTCCACCTAAACAATTTCGCAAGGTAGTATCTCATACTACAAAATTCATCTTTTTCACAATCTATTCAAAAGGTGAACAAAAGGATATTGCAACCACTACACCCTCGACCCAAGCACCTTCTATCCAACATAAGAAGGTCGACAAGATTGCAACAAAGTGTAAAGATTCTTTCTACACACAAGAATGTCATGTATCCAGACTGGTTAAAAAGGTCCAACCCTTCCAACCACATGTTCGTGACAACCTTCAACAAGCTAAGCAACGCAACTTCTCCAACAAGGAAAGCAACTCATCAAGGCACAGATTCAACAAACACTTTTCGCTCTCCCCTGGGCACTCAATGCAATGGATACCATTGCTTCCTAAGGAGGGAGGATTGATCTAGGTGGATATCGGTGGCCACCCACCTTTTCCAACTGGCTCAAAATAGTTTTCTGGTAGTTTTAGTAATTTACTATTTTTAGCAGTTTTTAACTTCCGGGGCAGGGATGATTTTAAGGATGGAAATTAATCTCCAAATGTAGAAACCTTTGTGAATCTTACTAGTTATTAGTATTTAAACTATAAAATGTTTGGCTATATTTGTGTAAAAATGTTCAAATTTCTAAGGATTTTATACAGATTCTATAAAATTTGGGCTATTTTAAAGCTAAAATAATTTTATTCTATAGAATTTGAGCGAAACATTTTTAGAAAAAATGGAAATTAGTGAATTGTTTTCGGGGGGAAAGCATGTAAAATTAGCCCATTTGCGAAATTTATCCCCTAAAATCATCTATGTTCCGTGGCCATTTTGAGGGCCTATTTGAAGGTTTTTTGGGATTGAGGTTCTCAATGATAGCCAAAGTCTTTGATTGATCCCCCTAAATGAATCTCCTCAATGATACCTTTCCAACGAGCTATCATGCACCTAAAATGAAAATCATATACAAAAGTTACGACCCCGGGAAGTTGATGTACTAACTTACCCAAATGGGGCCCACATGACTTTTGGCGCTTCATCTCCTAGGGTTAGGTTTTTGACAGTCTTGATTATTATAAAAAGGCCTTCAGATCCTCATTGTAGTGATCTTCTTGCAAATGTGAGTAGCCATCACATCTCTTCTCATAGATAAGCTGCCACCATTCTAGTGAGTCTTTCACTCTGTATTTTTACAGTCTTTGTACATTTATTTCATTAATAGAAATCATTTATTACTATATATTTGTGTTTATGGTTGCATCTCTCATACATTTCTGTTATATTATTGGATATCCATGATATCTCTGTGCATTTCTTTATTATATCTCCACTGTCGTTTCGTGTCGAAAATAATCCGGATCATTCTGACATAGGAATGGAGAATTGGAAAAAGATATTACATGAGGTATCTACCAGAAGATGTGCAAGAATGACACGTGCACTCATATGGATTGGCACATAGGTAAAAGAACCTCCAAGTTTTTATGGTCAAAATGATGTGGAAGAATTCTTAAGAAAGTTTGAGTTAGAAGCCCTGGAAATTCAAAGGTTATTATTTTTAGATATTGCCTTGAAAGCAACACCTACACATTGGTGGGGTACTCACAAAGAAAATATTCATGATTGGTATCAATACAAAATATTACTGCGCATCAGTTTTGGTGCAGAATAAGAGAATAAACATATGCAGAAATACGATGGAAGAGGACAACCAAGAGAACATATAGAAATATTCATAACCCAATGGAGGCTAATACCACTAGAGGAGTCTCCACATCACTTCATCATGTTGAGCGCTCAACACACCCTAAAAGCCTAATGAAATTTTATCACTTTTTGTGTACCACTCGTTTTCTTTTACAGTCTAAATCGATTTCAATTTGAGGAATAGTTTATCTTTGTTTTGTTTTCACGACTCTTATCAATCAATTCAGGGTTGTTTGAACTTATGAAACCTCATGTCTAAAATAAATTTTCATCCGAAATAAGAATCTACAACTAACATTGCACCTAACGTGCTTATGTTTGGCGTCGGAAAAATTCAAGCAGGTAAATTGGCCACACAATTACAATAGTCGTCGAGCGTCGATCCACCATTGACATCGGTAGAAGGTGGAGTTGGTTTGCATGAGCTATTCACCACAAAGTTTCAAGAGATAGCCGATCCACATCAAAATCGACAAAATACGGGAAGGATAGAGATTGACAAAGGCCATAAAGAAATCACCGATAGCAGATGACCGACGCGCTTTATCGGGGTCGGGGAAATGTAGAAAGGTTAAAACAATCAGTTTTGTTTGTGATTAACATATTGCCAATTGTTGATCCATGATACACTTTCAGCATTGGGAATTTTTCGAGAGAGTCGATCTAGGAGCACTTGGGTAGGTTTATTGTCGATCTTCGATCCTTGATACTTTTCGACGTAGGAAAGATATGATCGAGTTTTAGAATTTATATCTTAAATAAAGTCCCAATTCTGATTAACACGAGTAAATGAAGACGACGGTCTCGAGTTCCACATGTATTTATCACGTAAGGGCATTGTATGACCTGGTTTGATCTCGGGTCGTCTTAAGGTTTCCTATGTCCTAGTCACACCTCCAGGTTAGCCTTCCCACATCAGCTTTGTACGAAAATATTGTTTGGCATCAAAGCTTTTGCAAAAGGATATTGACAAAAAATGTTCAAAGCAGAACCCTGAACCCCGACTCACGAGCTGGACTAGTGAAACAATGGGATGTTTTCGGCATAAGATAACATCAGATTCTAACATTCAATAGAACATTTAATGCTTCATCCAATATTTTTTGATACCTCGTACGCCGATTGAACAACAACAAATTGAAATCACCGATCGGCCATGTTACAACCCACCCTCGCATCGTCAACCCATGATCCAATTTAATTTTAAACATCTTTGAAGATACGACGACAGATTTAATAGAACTACACTCATAACCTGAATTGAATGGTTGATGCGACAATGTAAGTTCATCCCTGTTTAAATCTCTAGAATGGTTTTGACCAATGTCATTATGCACACAAGTTTGAATTCTAGAGCATCCAAAGAAGCAAAGAAAGTGCCTCGAGACTGTGTTGATTCTCATATTATCAAAACCAGGTTAAACAAGCTGTAGAGGTATGTGTTCAAGTTTGTCAATTCGACAATTGCGATTTATGTATGCATATGATTTCTTACATGCCCTCTAACTATGTTCTAGTTGTAGGCAAAATTCCACTGAGAAATCCAACCACCAAATGCTCGTCGAGATCACCCAAGCTAAAGGAAGTTGAAACAGGTAAAGTTTCTTCTCTGGGGACCGCAAGGAACTTGGAATACGCTCCTAGGGTGGAGCCTGTTATTAAATAATCAACTAAGAAATTCTGTGTCCAATCTTCAGTCTTCGATGATACATAAGCAAGCACTGGATCCAAAGTAATGCTCCCACAGTGGGGGGACCTTTTCAACAAAATAATCCAAGAAGAGTACCCGGAGTGTATCCTACA
The DNA here is from genome assembly GCA_032191745.1 of Picea mariana. NCBI lineage: Eukaryota > Viridiplantae > Streptophyta > Pinopsida > Pinales > Pinaceae > Picea > Picea mariana. Next base: position 30,406 of record JASDQU010107545.1, read on the forward strand.
CAACAACCCATATTTAAGGGTGCTCGTTGACTAGGTGTTCCCAAACATATGATAGTTATATTTACATATGGTAGCTAGAAAAATCCCTATTTTCCCTTGCATATAGGTTTTGAAGTGGCTAATCAACCATACAGATGGGCATAAGTTCTTGATCAATGATGATAATGGAAGGTGTGTTGAAGTTTTCCTCCCGACAAAGGTCCAAAAGTACTACAAACTCAAAGACCCAGAGGATCAACTAAACACAGAATTCATGGTGAAGTGCTATGAATTCCATGACAACAGCTGGTTGATGGCATCATGGTGGAAGGAGGACAAGAAGTTTACCTACCGGAGAAATCGTTGTTATTGGACAATTAATTTGAGGGATCCATACATCTATTTGATGGCTCTCATCTGCTGGTTGTATGGAGAGAAGGACTGCTCCAAATTTTTGGAAGCATGGATGCCCTTGACATACATAGTGGCAATCTTCAGAAGAAGCTTCAACTAGGGAGAGATAATTTCAAAACAATTGAGCATCTGTGTACAACAAGCTCAGACGCCGAAATAAGGGGAATCACCCACTTTCCACATGGTTGCATACCTGCTCGATGTGATCTGTGCAAGAAATGTCTTCACCGAAATGAATTTAATTTGACATGTTGCGGAGCTACCTGTTCATGCTTATTTCAGCATGTTTTGGGAGAACAGGTACAAAAAATCATATGCACTCATTTGCAATGAATTCATTTCTTGTATTCATTTTATTATATTTAAAAAAGAATGCTTGAGATTATCCGCAACATCCAAGAAATTGGTAGCAAAGGTAGGCCACTAGTATTTGGATGAACACTCAACCTATATCAAGGTGTTCAAGGCCACTGAAGCATTGCATCTACTCCCCACTCACGTCCCAAACTGGCTCATTGTGGGAGAAATCTGCTATCATACCACCCTGCTGGGCTATAATGCCACACTAGTTAAGGACAGGAAGCGGGATTTCATACCCTACGGTTTCCATGTGGGATTTTATTTGGTAAAGGAAACCGATCAAGCCAAACAAGAAGGGCTGAGACAACTTGAATTCGGGTTCTCGACAGGTTGATTCTACAGGCACGACCCTGAAGTCCTGGTCCTCCAACATGCTTCACAAGTATCATCCTGTTGGCCATACATGCATGATAAATTTGATAATGAAATGTTTACAAAGTGCACTTAGGACTGGGATGAGGTAGTATTGAGGATGGCCAACCTGAATATGACCAGGTTCAAGGCCATGATCATGGACGAACAAGTGGAAAAAATAAAGCAATTGGCTCAAGAGGCTCTCAGAGGTCAAGAAGAGATCATAACGGCATAAACTACAGAGGCACAAAGAAGAGGATTTCTCTTGCTAGAGGAGGCATAGAGAATCATCGATAAATTGCAGAATGATCCTGATATTGTAGAAATTTTAAGGATTCCTGTTGATGACCCAATCAAAAGAAGAGGAGAGCCAACTAGCTTAGAGCCAATACAACTTGAAGGAATCAGCGTGCCCGAAAACCCTAAAGTTCCATCACCATAGATCATATCACCAGGGGTAATTTCAACCCAACCTAAGATATCGAGGACACCGATTAGGAAAATTTTTCCTAACCCCTTGTTTGAATTAATAACTATCTATGATGACGAGGACAGTTTGGAGGTTTCCCTGGTGACTCCAGTACATATTACAAAAGAAATGGAAACTAAGAGAGCATTTACCCCAGGTCCTGGTGCTCCAATTCAAAGCCTTCCATAGAGTGACCATGAGGTTGAAAATACCCTAGAGACTAAGATACCCGACCTGTCGGGAACCCCAATGGACAAATCAAGGGATGAACTAGGATCGGGAGGTCTAAAAGAGGAAGTTCCACAGCAAGAAATTAACACACTGACAACCGATCACTGAATAAGTACTGAACCTACCCCTGTTGCTTCAGTTTTGGCTAATACCTCACCAATCGATGAGAAACAAAAGGAGGCCGAGCCATCAGGACATATGGAATAAGTTCAGGGACCCGTACTAGAACAAGTACACACAGTCAGGATCCTGGGAAATACTCTAACTTGGGGAGAACAACAAATCTCTGAACCAGTTGATGAGGTCATTGATATATAGGCGATCGCCTATGACCGAAAGAGAAAATAAATAATGAAGAGAACCACTAATAAGTGGAGGATTACTTAGGAAAGTTCTATTATCATCACCACAGAGGAGAAGTTTCTCAGCACAAAACACGCCAAGATGTCTGAGCTTATCGGTGTAGGGATGGCTATCATAGATGCCACACTGGGTAGATCAAGAAGGAACAAAAAGGAGTTGGCCGCTATGCTTAATGAGTTAGATCATCTGCACCATTTGGAAAAATACTATCAGAACTCCACATAGGCCATGGTGTTTTTGAGAAGTGAATTTCAAGATACCTATGAAAAGTTCACGAATGAACAATGCCTTTTCACTACAGGTATAGCCAATTTTCAAGAAGACACCCTTATAGTGCTAGAGACTTGTAAGGATGTAGAAAGGTAGTATGAGAAGGCTCACCAAGAAGTAGCAATGATCGATTACATTAGCATGGTTCAAAAGGGCCGAGACACCGAATAGCATGGCATTCTGGTGCTGAGGGACAACAACATAGATCGGATCAAGAAAGCAGTTGAATACTGGGTGAAAATGGCTCAGGTACCTCAGCGGGAGATTTGGGAGAAACGTGACGATTGTGAAAACATTTGGGTAAAGATTAATCAGGAGGTGAAAGACATCAACCTCCCAGAATTTGGATCACCCGAGGACTTTGTCGACCTGCTTGACATAGTAAAGAAACATGTAGAACAAGACTCAGCATGGACAATCAATATAGAAAAGGTGGCAAGCATGGATCCAGGCTAGGTACAATAGTTCATGGAGTGTTCGATCAAGGCTTGTTCAATTTTTTAATGGTTAAGTGTCAAAATAGTCAAGTACCGAACATGGGCAGTAGAAGTGAAAGAAATTATTTCGACCCCAATGAACCAACATAGGTTCCCGTATACCAACACATGCAAGGAACTATTTGTCAAATGGAGAGAGTATGAGAAGAGTCATCCACTTCAGTAAAACTATTTGATGATTCTTAGAAGATAGAGAGATGAAAGCGCCATGTGGCGATATTTTGTTTTACTTAGCTTGCACTTTTAATAGCTATTTTTAGTTAATGATTCATTATAAATAAGAGGATTGACCTTTTAGTAAGGGTCGATGGTTTTGGCAAAGAACCTCATTTTTGGAATGGTAAAGAACTATTTCCAAACTACCTTAATTGAGAAGTCTCATTTAGGACCGGAGACAAACTTCTTTTTTTTTTCATAAAATGCACGTGTGATTGGATTTGAGGAGGAATTACTTCCGACTTTATTTCATGAATGGATGCTGTAATGAGTAAGATTTTCTGAATCTATTGATAAGTTAGTTGTTTTAATATTTTTTGTAGTTCTTGTCTCTAATGATGAAAGAAAATCGTTGTGATAATGTGTGATTAATGTTAGAGTTAAGGAAACTATTTTTCTTGCCCTCATTTTATTGCATGTATGTCTTATTTCAATAATTGTATCTCAGTCAATAATTGAAATACCAACAATTTGATGTATTAGTACTAGGCTTGTCGTAGGTGTGAATATCTTTGTCTTCATTCTTGAGCACAAGGGTTATCCCAAGCTCAAACTTCTTCAGTAGTTAAGAACCCCCTTTTACCAGTTGGTTTATACTGACACACATATTTTTATCAGACCCATCTAATAAAAGAAAATACAAAAAAAATAATGTTTAAACTGAAGGAGGAACTTTCACAAGGAGGTATCTTGTAGATCACTATGTAAAGCCCATCAATAAATTGGCCTGATTGAAAGATCTGGAGAACCATTCCACCATCAAATTCTTGGAGAGTCTAATTGGGCCTCCATGGTGGGTTTGGTTACTAATGTTGATTTAAAGGGATTTAGGACCCCTCAACAGAATTGGTGCTAGAAGGAGGGTTGTTAATGAATGGCTAATAATATTTCTGATATAATATTTCACACAACCTATAGATTCAAAACATCCCACATGCATGGCTATTCATTCTCAAGACAACCCACATACACTGAGTACTCCTAAAATGAGTAACTCACCCTAGTAAGAGGAAGAACATTCATTCCCTGAAATACCTTACGCTCTTCCCCATGAGGAGTTGAACCAGTCTAGAAGAATCACAAGAGCTTACACCTGAAAAATTAGATCATTACCCTTAGCTCTGTTACTTCCACATATAAAAAAAGTAATTAGACCAGTGGTTGACACCCCCAAACAGGTTTTTGTTCACACGGTAGAAGACTTGATAGATTTTTCCCTCACCGAGATTGAACATTCCCTTAATCTGATCCCCTAAACACCAACTGGTAACTACTATGAGCCCGATGATTTTGAATCTGATGAGGAAGGGTTTAAATTGGATTACTCAGCTTCAGAGTCAGATGACATGGAGGATAACAATGATCATAATGAAGAAAGGGGAAACCCACCTCAAAATAATCAACCATGGTTGGCCAAATATTCTCTGGCAATCCTCGAACATGTACATAACCTCCCTCGACATCTAGAAAAGTTACTTCCCAAGTTCGACCATGAAACCTTCGAATTGCCTGAAGACCACATTAAAAAGTTCATACTAGATATTAGACTGATGAATGTCCAACATGAGGATGTATTATGCATTATTTTCCCCTATACCCTTGAGAATTCAGCCTCAACGTGGTATTTTAACTTGCCTGTATGGTCTATAACTAGTTGGATGAAGTTTCAAAATATTTTTTTAGACAAATTTGTAAAAGAAAACACTACAGGAGATTTAATGGCTGAATTGTTCACCACCACCATGAGTTAAAAAGAAAAGGTTAAAGACTTCAATCAACTATTCACCACTATCATGAAAAAATTTCAACCCAAAGCTAAACCCACTTAGGAGTTGCAAATTGAAGTATACACTAATGCTCTCCCTACTTCTATTTCCATGTTTGTAAAAAGGGCTGCCAAGCATACCCTAGCTGAAAATTTCGAGGAAGCCAAAACAATTGAATTCCAAATGAAGGTATGTAAAGAGGGATAGGTCTCACTAGTTAAGAAGGAAGCTCAACCTCCACCCAGGAGAGGACTCTTGTTGACTAGACCCCTAGGAAAACAAATAGAACAAGGTCCCAAAAAGGGAAGTGGAGACATAGAATACCTATAATGGATGATAAGGAAATTTTCAAATGAAATCGTAGACATGAAAATAAGTGCAGTGGAAGGAAATCAAGGACAAAGACCTTATAAACCCCTTTTTAAGAGAAACCCACTGTTCAAATCAATTGAACCTCCCCAAGCTAACTTAAACATCGACCTGGGAAATGTAGAATGTGACTCTTTCTGTACCTATCATCAAGAGAAACATTCTGAAAGAGACTGTCCCCAATGGGTGCATTCCGTGAATTTGATGGCCAATCGGTTCCTAGACGAAGTTTCCCTTACCAAACAATCAATCGGATCAATGGTGAATATTGCATATCAGGAAGAGGTTGACCCATCGGAAGAAACAACCATGCTGTTGTGGGATCTTGACTTACCAATGCCTTCTGATGATATAGTTGAGGTTCAAGAACCACCTTTTAAGGTTTTGGCTGTGCAAATGTGAAGTAGGGATCATTCGGTCTCAAATGACCTTACCATTGCCCAAACTTTGAGGGGAAAACAAACAGCTGATCATCTGAAAGCACCTTTTGTCTCCAAAAGAAATCATATAAACATCCATACACAAGAATCACCCAATCTAGACTACAACATAGTAGAATATTTAAAAATATTGAAATAAAATGTATCGGTCATGGACATGTGTAGAATTCCCCAGCAAAAGGAATTTTTGTTACAAGCCTTGCATTCAGTAGAAACTCCTATAACAAGCACTAACCAAGGGAAAAATCCATCCCCCACATGTCTAAAAAATAAACCAAATGTGAATTCTTACTTTGTATATAAAAAAGGAAATCCATTTGTCCCACCGTTCCTTTTAAAGTTCGAATTCTTCAACATAAACCTCCATAATTGTTTAGTTGACTCAAGGGCATCCTCTAATGTCATGCCATTATCTATATGTAAGAAATCAAATGCAGTCCATATCAAAAGCTATAAACATGTTATACAACTGGACATAACTCATGTGAAAGTTATTGGAGAAATCAAGGATGTCATTATCAGAATGGCTACACACCCAAAATTTGTTCAAGTAATTGACATTATTGTATTAGATATACTAGAAGCTTATGGATTGCTACTTTGTCGATATTGGTACGAGAAGTTGAATGGATATTTTAGCATGGACTGGGATCACCTCTGGTTTCCATTAAAGGGACACACAAACATGATTGGGATCGATAGGGAAAGGTATCTTAAATATATTGTCACCGATTTAGAAGCCCTCAACGAACCCGCGTTGATAGATTTCCCCATGCTAGGCAACTACTCCTGTGATTTTGATTTTGAAAATTCTCTCCTCTCTCATTTGATGTACCTCTTACTCAAAACTCCAAAATAGATTTTCAAGTAAATCTACTAGTAGCGGCAAAAGAAACCCTCTTCTGTAAAGAACCTCTGTTGGAAACCATAGACAAAGTAGGTGAGGAGGAGGAAGTTAGCAGGCATGGAGAATATGATCATTTCCACTCACAAGTTTGGAACCTGTACTTTGATGGGTTTAAATTGCAAGAAGGGTCGGGAGTAGGATGTATCCTCATTAATATGAAGTGGAAACAAAATTTATTGTCCTGTAGACTGGAATTTGAATGCGCTAATAATACTGTCGAGTATGAAGCTTTAGTGCAAGGCCTAAAGAAATCCATAGACTTAAACGTTAAAGAACTAAAATTTTTTGGAGACTCTGAAATTATCATTAGGTAAGTAAAGAATACTATACATTGCAACTCTCCCCACTTGAGGAATTATCAATAGGAAGTGCACAGGCTAATAGAACATTTTCAAGTCTTCAATGTTATAGCGATCCCTAGAACAAATAATACTCTTGCTGATTCCCTGGCCACTGCTGCCTCGAGGCTATCCCCTTTAGAAGATTATGAAGCCTCTAGGTTGATTGTGGAACTACTCTACAAACCATCATTGCCCAACAATATTTCTAATTAGAACGTATTTGAATGAGATGAACAGATTATAAAATTCCTAACCAATCAGGAAAATTTTAAGGACTTGGTTTTTGACGATGAATTTTTCCAAGAGAAATTAGTAGAAACCAATTCCCGTGAACAAATATGTTAAACAGACCACTCTAGTAACATACCCAAGTTTCACACGATACCAAATGGAGGGGCCAATTTGGAGAACCTCTTTGATTTAAGGGAGAGATTTAAAGGGTCAACAAACACAAAGACAGGGAGCTCGTGTCCCATGCATGAGACCATAAATATAGGAACCTTGGGAAATCTTAAGAATATAAATCTAGGCAAGACAGTGTCTAAATAAGAAAGGAAATCCTATCTCAAATTTTTTAGAGAATATCAAGATGTTTTTGTGTGGTCCTATCGAGATCTGAAAACTTATGACTCTTGTATTATTCAACACAAAATTCCATTAAAATCCAGAGTAAAACCCTTCCAACAAAAGCTCCAGAAGTACCACCCATCTCTGGAACCCCTCATGTGTCAAGAGTTGAAGAAGTTGCTAGATGATAAAATTATCTTTCAAGTTAGACACTCTGCTTGGGTAACAAATTTGGTTCCTGTCAGGAAAACGTCTGGGGAAATATTCTTGTGTGTGGATTTCGGAAACCTCAACAGAGTGTCAGAAAAGGATAACTACCTAGTCCCACCAATGGAACAACTCTTGCAGACTATGTCTGGCTCTGAGATTTTCTCCCTGTTAGACAGATTTTTGGATTACGACCAGGTTCTAGTTTCAGAGGAATATCGATTGAAAAATACCTTCCAAACCAAGTGGGGAACCTATTCTTATAAACATATTCCCCTTGGGTTAATTAATGCATGGGAAACCTTTCGGAGGGCCATGGACGTGGATTTTCTGGGATTAATAAAAAAGTGTGTGGTAGTCTATTTGGACGATGTGACTGTGTATTCAAAGAAAAGATAATATCACATCCAACATCTAACACAGATTTTCGAAAGGTGTAGAAAATAAAGTATATATTTAAACCCTAAGAAAACTATATTTGGTGTCGAGGAAGGAAAATTACTAGGTCATATTATATCTCAAGCAGGAATTCGCATAGACCCAGAATGAATTAAGGCAATAGGTTAGATTTCCTTATCCCACAACAAAAAGGCTATCCAATCCTTCTTTGGGAAAATCAATTTTGTGAGGAAGTTCACCCCTGTTTTCGCTGAAACTATCAAACCCTTACAAAAAATGATCTGCAAATATGTTGAATTTAAGTGGAATGACGAACGAAAAAGTGCTTTCAGAAATATTAAGACTACAATATCTCAAGCTCCCATTGTTGCGAAGTCCCGACTTTAACAAATATTTTTTCCTCTATACTTTTGCCTCCGAACAATATTTAGTTGCAGTATTGACTCAGAAGGATGATGACTGTTATCATATGAACTTGTCAGAATCCTGTGGGTTTGTGGTTTCTACCTAAGTCTGTAATTTTTCCCTGGTCTCCCTATTTTCCCAGCCCGCATCCTTTCGTCTGAATCCTTGATCATGTAGGCCGCAACTATGAACACAAAGTGCAACTTTCCCAACAGTCCATTTCAAGCTTGAAGCACAAGTAGAAGGAAGTTTTAATATTTCAATGATGAAGATCCATCAGGCGAATCGATCGACGACACGTGTTTTTTTGAAGGTCAAAAGTTGAGTGCAGTATAGTGCCAAAGAAAAATCCCGAAGTCAAAAGTTCAAGCAAAGATTTAATCTGGGTCGTAGATCTCATTAGGAGAGATCAACAGTGGAAAATAATCATGGGAATTAGGAGTTCGAAATAGTGTTAAATTTGTTCGTTAAAGGTATAAACTCCCGAAACCCGAAATCAGCAGGAGCCATCCAATTCAGAGGGACGTGTGGCACCAGATCTGATAAATCACGGTTTCATGAATCATAGGTTTTATCGTGGAGCATGAAGCAAGTTTTCAAAGTGTGAAATCCCGAAGTGCCTTTGGATATAATCCCCAGGTCATGGCTCGATGTCACATGCAGGATGGAGTGATGGAGAGGAGCTATACCAAAGGCCGAAAGTGCCCATATTGGTCACAGAAGAATATCTGCATGGCCTCAAGGCGTTGAGATTGACTCGAAGAAGTCATGGGCACCGCCTGGAACATTCATGGGTGCCAGGCCTCATCCCAATCCTGATGAAGGTCGTTAATGGAAATGGGGGAGGTGGTTGAAACCTCATCTCACCCCATAAATGGAAAACAGGTTGAAGATGACCGTGAGTGTAGATTGACAATCCAAAGTTTCCTTTTGGATGGATTTTCCTGTAAAACACATAACTGAGGCAAGATCGTGTCTGACATGAGAAGGAATGCATAGTTTGAAAGAGCAAGAACTGACTGAAAACTTTAAATGCAAAGGTTCAATCATTCTCCCAGTGGTTGCATCATTTTTGAGTATATATAGGCAGTTTTAGTATTTTGTTAAGGTGGAATGGTTGAGCTAGGCTCCCTACTATTGTAATATTTTGATGAAGAACATTGGTTCTCTAGTTATGTACTTGATTTGAGACTTCTTGATTAATCTAAGTCATTTTTACTACCCCATCTTATTTGACTTTGATATTGAGAGATTTCATGAATGACTGATTCCCATGAATTGTTGTGACTGTATTATGATGAATGTTTGATTATAGTGTTGTTATAATTTCTTTCAGTTTCTTTGAAATTTGAATCCAATAGGATCTTGTGTTTGAGTTTTTCCTCCTTAGGCTGCTTGAAGACTTGATGTCCATAGCAGACCTCTACACCTTTCTCACCAAAGCCTTCCTTCTTCTCACATTTACTCCAACTTATTGACTGAAGTTAATCCAAGACCTCAATTACTTATGCATGCTAGTCCATATTTATGATTTAGAATGTTATTATTATTGAGTCTTCTCCATTTGACCACCTAAAAATCATTTACATTTAGTGTATAAATTGATGGGTATTGGACTTATCCTCTTGCAATCTAAGGGTGACTCTCAGTGCTAACAATGACAACAATGAGGCGTTGGTCCCATTTATGAGCACTAATATCCAAGGGGCCGAACTAAAATACCATGCTATAGAAAAACATGCTTATGTGGTGTACAAAGCAATAAAACATTTCAGATCTTACATCCTAAAAAATCACACCAGAGTCATTGTGCCTCATCCTGCATTATGATCCCTATTCACTCAATAGGAGATGGGGGATAGAAGAGGAAATTGGATGGAAGTTTTCCAAGAATTTGATGTAGATATAAAACCTTCCAAACTGGTTAAGGGATAGGGATTGTGTAAACTGGTCGTTTAAGGCCAAGACCAATTAAATGAAGACTCTGTGTGGGATAATGAATTGGAGTTATGGTGTAGTGAAGATTTATATGTTCACCCAAGGTGGGAGTCTTTGTATGGGTGTTGGCGTTCGGAAGTCACTCCTGGATTGCTAGCAGGAGCAGAGCCCGAAGCCCATCAGATTTAATGTCACGGTTTGTTTAAAAAGGGTGATCAAACGGAAGGAAACTCAGAACCGTATCGTATCAACTTAGAAACCAGATCAAGCATGCATGAACGAGTGAGGTCTTGCGTAAACTTCAAACAGTGAGTTGCAATAAAAGGGCGAGTAGGTGGAAGAGTCACGCGAGAAGAGCGCTATGATCTATTACAGACATCCGGTATGCAACAGATTAAAGAAGAAATGAGTTCAAACGCAAAATCCTTTTACATTCAAACACATAAAAACCAGAGGGCACGACACCGCCACAACAAATCCTTTGCTGCAACGTAGTACTACTGTGAATCCTCAAGCAACAGATGAAACTGAGATGGAAAAGGGAGGGAACTGTTTGTTATATACCAAGAAATCTCAAACACAGAGGCATAACAAGGAACCAGAGAATGGCTGAAAACAATATAGTCGGGAGCTTCGCTCTACCATCGATAGATACAAAAATGGCGAAAACGCCTACATATACTCAAACTAACAACAGCGGCG
>JASDQU010107545.1:41699-59371 GCA_032191745.1 Picea mariana
AGCTGCATCAACAATTCCGGACCCCCCCCCCAGCTTAAAGGGAGAAAGGCGGGGGGGGTCCGGAATGACCTTTTCCGCCGTTGATCCGGGCGCGCTCATCTGGGCCGTTGGAGAGATGCGCCCTCGATTCCGGACCCCCCCGCCCCCCCCAGCTTAAAGGTCCGAAGGCAAGGGGGGTCCGGAATTCACTGTGCGCCGTTGATCCGGGCGCGCTGATCCAGATCGCCCGATCCTGCTCACTGCTTACCACGGGCGCATGTTGCCCGAGACTTTGGATAAGTGGGTTTTAACCCATTCATTTGATTTCTAACCCCCCTAGCAATAAATATCGCTAACAATGGGAATCTAACTTATCTCCTGCATCACGAGACTTGCCCAAAAAACCTAAACCCTAAGGAAAGGAGAGCTCTCAGACTAAAATCGACACAATATTGGCTCATAAATTTGGTGCTCTTCTGCGTGAATTATGATGGGGTACTTTTGAGATGTCTAAAATGTGAATATGTAGAAAAGGTTCTAAAGGAGATCCATGATGGTCTTGCAGTTGGAAACTTTGCAAGGAATACCACCACTCAAAAGATACTAAGAGCTAGATATTACTGGACTAATTTGTTCAGGGATGCTCATACATACACTAGAAACTGTAAAACTTGTCAAAAAAGTGCGGGGAGGGAAAAGAGAGTTGTTGTTCCACTCCAACCAGTGGACATATCCAGACCATTCAAGCAATGGGGGTTAGATGTCATAGGATAAATTACCCAATGAAAAGGTGGTAATTCAATTCATAGAAAAAAAATTGATCACAAGATTCGGTATGCCTTTCATTCTTATTTTTGATAATGCCACTTACTTTTCTTCCACCCTGCTAACAGAGTTTGTGATAGAAAAAGGAATCATAATCAGATACTTGGGGTAGGAACGTATCGGTTGAAAAATACGAGGGGGGAAATCGATGCCCTCCCGATGAATAGACAAGCCCTAAAATGATATTTCTCTTAAAAAAAATTAAAAAAATATGTGTGTGTTCTCATATTATTTTATTTTGTAGGTGTTAGGTAGGATGATTGCGGAGTCCTTTATTTTTGTTTTTCTTTTGTGTGGTATTTATTTTCTTTAAATTTGTGTTCCACAAGCCATCGGTTGACCTTAATCAATATGGTGTAGAAAAATGTGTTCCTAACTCACGCTTACATGCAACACAAGAAACGCTAGGCAAACTTCTTTTTCTAAAAAGAGTTATGTATCTAACCTTTACAAATAAACAACATTGGAAAGTGATGAAGTGTATGCCTGGTGGTCTGGTAAAACCTAAAGGGAAATATGGTAATTTGGAAAGGACCACATGTACCTCAAGACAAATCTAGAAAAAATTTCACCTTAACCATCTCATCTTGCAGATAACACACGTTCTCCTCTCCCACTCTCTTAGGGAGTCTCTGCCAAAAATAAATAAATTATATCAAATGAGCATGAAGTAGGAGAGGGTATACAGATAACTCCGTTGGTGCTATGGACACTTGTTGCCAGCGGAGCAAGGTTTGTGACATCGGAGTGACTCCATCGGGGCTATGGATGCTCGCTGGCAGCAGAGCAACACCGCAACAAGTAAATGATTATAAATAAAGGGCCTGGTGCTAGTGAATGCTTTACTCGACTCTTCTCAAAAGGGGGCGTGGGTCATGGTTAAAGGGAACGAAGGTGGAATAAAGGTTGAAACCCCACAGGCAATCCCGGATTTACGAACTGGGGGAATTTCAAATGCAAGGATAAAATATATTCTGATAAAAACAAAACCAGTTAAGTTCTTAACCAACTTTTGCATCATCTAAGCCCAGGGAAAGAACAAATATTCTTCTTTCTCCTAGTAAGTCTCCATTTGTTGAGTGCTCAACACACCCTAAAATCCTTATGAAATTTTATCACTTTTTGGGACCACTTGTTTTCTTTTACTGTCTAAATCGATTTTACTTTGGGGAATGGTTTATATTTGTTTTGTTTTCATGACCCTTATCAATCAAGTCAGGGTTGTTTGAACTTATGAAACCTCATGTCTAAAATAACTTGATATCCAAACTAATAATATGCAACTAACATTGCACTTAACACGCTTATGTTCGACGTCGGAAAAATTCAAGCAGGTGAAGTGGCCACACAGTTACAATATTCGTCGAGCGTCGATGCACCATCAACATCAATAGAAGGTGCATTTTATTTGCATGAGTTATTCACCACAAATTTTTAAGAGATATCTGATCCCCATCGACATCGACAAAATACATGAAGGATAGAGATTGACAAAGGCCATAAATAAATCACCGATAGCTGATGACCGACATGATTTATTGGGGTCGGGGAAATCTAGAAAGGTTAAAACAATATTTTTTGTCTGTGATAAACATATCGTTGATCATCGATCCCCAATACACTTTCGGCATTGGGACATTTTCAAGAGTGTCGATCCAGGAGAACTTGGGTATGTTTATCGCTTATTGTTGATCCTTGATACTTTTCGGTGTCAACAAGATAGGATCGGGTTTTAGAACGTATAGCTTAAACAAAGTCTTGATTTCGATTGACACGAGTAAATGAAGACGTCGGACTTGAGTGCCACATGTCTTTATTATGTAAGGGTGTCATATGACCTGGTTTCATCTCGGGTCGTCTTAAGGTTTTCTATGTACTAGTCACACCTCCAGGTCAGCCTTGCCACACTAGCTCTGTACAAAAAGATCATTTGACATCAGATCTTTTGCAAAAGGATATCAAAATTTGTTTTTCAAAGTAGAACCTCGACCCCCAACTCACCAGCTAGACTAGTGAAACGATGGGATGTTTTTGGCATAAGATACGATCAGATTCTAACATTGAATAGACTAGTTAATGATTCATCGTACATTTCTTCCTACCTCATGTGACGATTGAACAAAAACAATTTGAAATCTCTAATAGGAAAAAATAATATAAATGTGTTGAACCTGCACAGAATAGATCTAGCTAAACAATGATACACACATTTGCAGAGAGAATAGAAGAAATAAGAAGAAGGAGAGAAAGAATGGAAAAATTATCATTAACCATTATGAATAATGAATAATTTACACATGATATATTCTATATAACTCAATGATTTCGACTTGAGGTGAACCAATGCACCATAGTGGTGGTCTAGAGTGATCTAGACACACACCAGGAGTTACAGGAGTGAACTACCACCTATTCGAGTCTCTCAGACAGTTACGGGAGTGAATTGCCACCTAGTTGAGTTAACTAGTCAACTAGTCTTCAGTTAACTGACTGAATAGAGAGTAGTGAGGAGTTAACTCAGGGAATCAAGGCTAATGCACCACTCTGGTGATGATACCAAGGCAAGGTCTAATTATCATGGTGATGATCCCAATGTTGCATGGTGATGATTCCAATGTTGCATGGTATGATGCCAATGCAACATCTAAACTCAACTCAACTAGTCAAATTGAAGTGTCAATTGAAAGAGAATATTCTCCCCTAAAATATAGGATACTAGATAATGACTAATTATGACTAATAAACAAGGAATAAACTTAGGAAAAAGAAATCCTAGGTGTGTGTGAAGTAACTCCATCACCCCCCCTGAACATCACTATAGTGAAAATAAAGATTGGGTCCCGACAATGAGGCCATGTCAGGTACCCAAGTACAAAAGATACACTGAAAATAAAGTGAGGAAAGAGGGAAAAACTCATGGGAAACCCCCCCCCTCAAGGTACACTGTATGTAAAAAAGAAGAACTACAGTTGCTAGGCAACTGTGTCCTTCACTCCAAGATGACCTCGCAGAGAATGGAATTTCTGCTCAGTGAAGGTCTTGGTGAAAATGTCTGCTGTCTATTCTGTTGAAGGATGGAACTGTAATTCGATCATCCCCTCATGTACTAAGTCCCAGATGTAGTGCATGTGGATCTTGATGTGATTTGTCCGGTGCCTCTGAACTGGATCTCTGCAAAACTTCAGAGTGCTCTGGTTGTCATACTAGATGACGATCGGTCGATGAAACTGAATGCCCAACTCAGTGAGAAAGTGTTGTAGCCACATAGCCTGAATGGTTATGTTAACTACCCCTCTGTACTCTCCCTCGACTAAATATAGAGCAATGGCAGCTTGCTTCTTTCTCAACCAATAGATAGGCCCGAAACCAAGACTGAGTGAGTAACCAGATGTGGACTTGCAATCAATGCTATCGCCAATCCAGTCAGAATAAGTAAACCCAATGAGATCTAATGTAGAGTCTACTGCATAATGAATCCCAAAGGTGATGGTGCCCTATATGTATCGAAGGATACACTTTGTAGCCTTCCAATGTATCTCATGCGACTCCTACATGAACCTGGAAATTGCACCAACTTCATAGGAGAGGTATAGTATGGAGTGTGTGAGATACAACAAGCTCCCCACTAGATGTCTGTATAGTGTGGTGTGAACCAGTGGAGTCTGCCCGCCATCGTCAAGTTTGAATCCTGATAGGAAAGGAGTTGGAGCAGACTTGCAGTCTATCTCTCAAGGAGATCTCGTGCATACTTGGCCAGAGACAGTTTGATGCCCGATGCATCCTGACTAATATTGAGTCCAAGGAAGAAGTGTAGCAGACCCATGTCCGTCATAAAAAACTTGTCATGTAGAATCCTCTTGACTACAACAATCGTTGAAGTCAATCACTCGGTAATCAACAAATCATCGACATACATAACTAAACGTAGAAGTGAATCAACCATCCTGAGCATGTAGACATTCGTGTCTAATTTACAATGTACAAAGTTTTGTGACAACATGTAGGAGTCCATATTGGCATACCATGCCCTCAGAGCCTTCTTGAGGCCATAAAGTGACTTCTTCAGTCGACAGACCAAAGATGAGTATTGCATAAATCCCTAGGGATGATCCATGTAGATCTCCTCAGAGTGATCACCGTGAAGAAATGCATTCTTCACATCCATATGATGGACTTCCAATCCCTTGGCTACCGTAATGGAAAGGGTCAATCGAATGGAATCCATATTTGCTACTGGAGTGAAGGTCTCATCATAGTCAATACCATGAACCTACTGAAAGCCTTTGGCAAAAATCCTATCTTTGTATTTGCTGACCTGTCCATCTGCTGCACTCTTGGTCCTGTAGACCCATCTGCATCTGAAAATTTTCCTTCTAGAAGGAAGGGGAACTAGATCCCAAGTCTGGTTCTCGAGGAGGTAGTTTCACTCCTCCTGCATGGCGGATTCCCAAAAGAGATTTCCACCAGCCTTGCCATAAGACTGTGGATTGGAAGACTAAATCAATAAAATATGCCTAGGAGTGGTTTAGTGGCATTGAATACAACAAGAGGCTCCTTGAAATCTGATCAAGTCCTCATAGTATCAGTTGGATCACCAACGAGATCCCCTACATCCTAAAGAGTAGTCTGTGCCCACTTGGGCCTCTGCTCTAGATTTGCAACTGCATCTGGATGCTTTGACTCTACATCTGACTATACTGACTCTGAATCTAAATCATTTGAGTCCTCTGAATCAGAACTCTCATCTGAAGAAGAGTCAGCATGTGCATTCTCATCATCTCGAATAGGTGGAAGAGTGAAGGTGTCTGCATGTAGAGGCTGATGTACATGCGAGACACTTTCCTCGAATTAGACACTATGCTCAATGATGAGATGGTCTGAGAAAAGATCAATAAGCCGATATCCCTTCACATCGTCAGGTTATCCAACAAAAATGCACTCAATTCTCTGTGGATCAAGTGCCTTCCTCTTTTCAGAGTGAATCCAGGCCCATGCATGTGAACCAAAAATGCGAAAGTGGGCCACTTTCGGTTTGAGGCCGCTCCAAGCCTCGTAGGGGGTATTATCCTTGATAGATCTATGAGGAGATATTTTTTGGATGTATGTTTCACAGTTAAGTGCTTCAGCCCATAGTCTTCGTGGTAGTGACTTTGCATGCAACATGCAATAATCCATCTCCTTTAGAGATCTATTTTTTTGCTTAGAAACTCTGTTTTGTTGTGGAGTGTAGGGAACTGTATGTTGCAACTGAATCCCTACCTCATGGAAAAGATTATGGATCTCATGATTTACATACTCTCCTCCATTATCAGTTCGGAGGACTTTGATCTTCTTTCCAGAATTTGTCTCAACCAAAGCTTTGAAATCTTTAAGGTGTTGAAAGATTTCATATTTTTTCCTGAGAAAGTAGGTCCATGTAAAACATGAGAAATCGTCAACAAAAATGAGAACAAACCTCTCTTTGCTGATCGATGGATGCAGAAAAATATCCATGAGGTCACTGTGGATCAGATCTAAAGGTGCGAAATCTCATTGAGACTTTCCTTTGTCAAATTTCTCTTGAAGGTGTTTCCCGAGAAGACATCCCTCACATACTCCCTTGGAGAAATGGATGTCTAGTAGACCATCAAATAATCTGTGCTTGCTAAGTTGTTGCATGTATCTGAAATTCAAATGTCCAAACCTTTCATGCCATATCCTACTACTTTAATTAGCATGAGTAAGCAGTAAAGAATAATCAGGTTCAATGAATTAAGAAAATGTATACAATATAGACCAATGATTTACCTTACTGGTTGCAACCCTAGAGTTGGTTTGCATGTCATATATGTCCATGAAATTTTGTGTGAATATGAATTTATTTCCGGTGCTAGAATTTTTCATCTGATACAAGAATATAAGGTTGAAATTTTTTTTGGGAACATGCATCACGTTCTCGAAGGTTCCGTTGGTGAGTTCAATCCTTCCTTTTTCGATGACTTCAACATAAGAGTTTTCCCCCATAAGAATAGGAGGAACTTTGCATGCATACAATGAAGAATAGACTTCTTCTGAGGCAGCCATGTGATGTGATTCTCCTGAATCTACGATCCAAGCATCGGGAGAGGAGTTGATGGCAATCAAGGCATGGATAGAATTGCCTTTCTTGGAATTCAGATCTTCTGGCTTCTTCTTCTTTGCACCCTCGAGGATGCGATCTCCAAGGTTGTTTTGATGAAGTATTTGAGACATCATATCTATTTGTTTTTGCATGCATGTGGATTCCGAATGGAATCCTTTTTTACGGTATGTGCATTTCTCTCCTTTTCTTCCCTTTCCCCCTTTGGATCCAGAGGCATCGGTGAAGGGTTTTGTTTACCCTTCCTTCTTTGGATGTGCATAATATTTTCGTTTATATTTATCTTTAGTTTTATGATATTTGTGTTTTCCATCATGCATAGTGAGTGCATGCGCCCTTGGGACTTTGATTGTGCCCATGTTGATGAGCTTGGTTTGCTCTTGTGTCAAGGATTCGATAAAGTTCTCAGGAGAAGGCATCTTCCAGGTGGATCCAAAGGAGAATATGACAGTATGAAATGTGGATAAGAATACAGAGAATTCAGGACCAATCTTGAATAGAATGGTGAGAACCATTTGTTTCTCCTCCGTCGATTTATCAACCCCGCAAGATTTGAGTTGCGACAGTAAATCCTTGAATTTTGTAAAGAAATCTTGGATATTGTTGAAGATTTTTGGATCTAATGTGAGAAGCTCCACCTCCAGCATGTGTCCCCTCATCTCATCCTATATTCCAAAGAGCCCTTCCAATATTTTCTAGGCTTCATTGGGAGTCTTACAGGAAGATATGTGAAAAAAGATATCGGGAGAGATAAGACTGCAAATTGTTCCGAGTACCTCATCCATTCGATTTAAGTACTTGGATTTTTCTATGGCTAATGTCAATTCTGTATCTATATTCATGGTTAACCTTTACAACCCTCTAGATCAAACATGTATGGCTATTTTCTCCTTCCATGCAAAATAGTCGTAAGGTGTAAGAATGAATTCTTTTTGGAATTCCATCTTTCCGTTGTCTTCAATCTTTTGTACCTACAAAAAAAATTGGTGTAGCTTTTGCTTAGCAATCCGTAGTCTCTGATACCATGTAAATGTTTTGAAACTACATAGAATATATCTATCTAAACAATGATACACACATTTGCAGAGAGAATAGAAGAAATAATAAAAAGGAGAGAAAGAATGGAAAAATTCTCATTAACCGTTATGAATAATGAATAATTTACACATGATATACTCTATATAACTCAATGAGTTCAAATTGAGGTGAACCAATGCACCATAGTGGTGGTATAGAGTGATATGGACACACACCAATAGTTACGAGAGTGAACTGGCACCTATTCTAGTCTCTCAAGCAGTTACGGGAGTGAATTGCCACCTAGTTGAGTTAACTAGTCAACTAGTCTTCAATTAGCTGACTGAACAAAGAGTAGTGAGGAGTTAACTCAGGGAATCAAGGCTAATGCACCACTCTAGTGATGATACCAATACAAGGTCGAATTATCATGGTGATGATCCCAATGTTGCATGGTGATGATCCCAATGCAACATCTAAACTCAACTCAACTAGTCAAACTAAAGTGTCAACTGAAAGAGAATATTCTCCAGGTGGAATATTATCCCCTAAAATATAGGAGACTGGATAATGACTGATTATGAATAATAAAAAAGGAAAAAACTTAGGAAAAATAAATCCTATAGGTGTGTGAAGTAACTCCAACAATTACAACCCGCTCCTGCGTCGTCAACCCACGATCCAATTTAATTTTAAACATCTTTGAAGATCTGGCAGAGGATTTAATAAAACTACACTCATAACCCGAATTGAATGGTTGATGTGACAAGGTAAGTTAATCCCTGTTTAAATCTATAGAATGGTTTTTAACATTGTCATTCTGTGCACAAGTTTGAATTCCAGAGTATCTGAAGAAGCAAAGAAAGCGCCTCGAGACTATGATGATCCTTATATTATCAAAACAAGGTGAAACAAGCTGCAAATGTATGTGTTCAAGTTTGTCAATTCAACGATCATGATTTATGTATACATCTGATTTCTTACACAGTCTCTAACTATGTTCTAGATATAGGTAAAATGCCGTCGAGAAATCCAACCACCAAATGCTCGCCGAGAGCACCCAAGATAAAGGAAGTTGAAACAGGTGAAAGTTCTTCTCTGGGGACCATGAGGTAGTTGGAGTATGCTCCCAAGGCGGAGCCTGTTATTAAAACATCAAATAAGAAATCCTTTGTCCAACCTTTGGTCTTTGATGATACAGAAGCAAACACCAGATCCAAAGTAATGCCCCCACAGTGGGGGGACCTTTTCAATAGAATGAACTGGGAAGAGTACCCAGAGTGTATCCCACACAAATACCCGAATGTAAGGGTGCTCGATGAACATGTGTTCCCAAACATTCGACGGTCATATTTACATATGGTAGCCAACAGAACCTCGATTTTCCCTTGCATAGAGGTTTTGAAGTGGCTAATTGACCATATAGACGAGCATAAGTGCATGATCACTGATGTGAATGGTGAGTGTGTCGGATTTTTCCTCTTGATAGAGGTCCAGAAGTACTACAAACTCAGAGACCCAGAGGAGCAACTAAACACAAACTTCGTGATGAAATTATATGAATTCCATGACACCAGTTGGTTTATGGCCTCATGGTGGAAGGAGGACAATAATTTTACCAACCAGATCAATGGCTGGTATGGGACGATTAATTTGAGGGAGACATACATCTATTTGATGGATCTTATCTTCTGACTGTATGGAGAGAAGGATTGCTCCAATATTTTGGAAGCATGGCTTCCCTTGGCATACATAGTGGCGATCTCCAGAAGAAACTTCAATTAGGGAGCAATAATTTCAAAACAATTGTGCATCTATGTACAACAGGATCAGATGCCAAAATAAGGGGAAGCACCCGCTTTCCACATGGCCTCGTACCTGCTCGATGTGATCTATGCAAGAAATGCCTTCGCCAACATGAATTTAAGTTGGCATGTTGCGGAGCTCCTTGTTCATGTTTATTTCAGCATGCTTTGGGAGAACAAGTAAAAAAAATCCTAT
This sequence comes from Picea mariana, assembly GCA_032191745.1. Lineage (NCBI taxonomy): Eukaryota > Viridiplantae > Streptophyta > Pinopsida > Pinales > Pinaceae > Picea > Picea mariana. Next base: position 51,640 of record JASDQU010107545.1, read on the forward strand.
GCACTCATTTGTGATGAATTCATTTCTCGTATTCATTTTATTATATTTAAAAAAGAATGCCCGAGATTATCCGCAACAACCAAGAAATTGGTAGCAAAGGTAGGCCACTGGTATTTGGATGAACGATCAACCTATATCAAGTTTTTCAATTCCACCGAAGCATCGAATATAATCCTCGCTCACATCCCATATCGGCTCATTGTGGGAGAAATCTACTATCAAACCATCCTGTAGGGCTATTATGCCACACTAGTTAAGGACAAGAAGCGGGCTTTCATACACTACGGTTTCCATGTGGGGTTTTATTTGGTAAAGGACACTACTTAAGCCAAACAAGAAGGGTTGAGCCAACTTCAATTTAGGTTCCCAATAGGTGGATTCTAAAAGCACGACCCTAAAGGCCTGGTCCTCTAACATGCTTCAGAAGTATCATCCTGTTGGCCATACGCGTATGATAAATTTGAGGATGAAATTTTCACAGAGTGCGCTCAAGATGGGAGGAGGTAGTATCGAGGATGGCCAACTTGAATATGAATAGGTTCAAGGCCATGAGCATGGACGAACAAGTGGAAACAATAGATCAATCAACCCAATAGGTTGTCATAGTTCAAGAAGAGATTAGAGTGGTAGAAACTATAGAGGCCCAAAGAAGAGGATTGATCTTGCTAGAGGGGGCACAAAGAATCATCGATCAGTTGTAGAATCATCCTGATCTTGTAAAAATGTTGAGGATTCCCGTTGATGAATCAATCGCAAGTAGAGGAGAGCCAAGTGGATTAGAGCCAATACAACTTGAAGAAATCACCGGGCTCTAAAACCCTAAAGTTCCATCACCTCAGATCAGATCAACAGGGGAAATTTCAACCCAGCTTGAGATATCGAGGACACTGGGTAGGAAAAGTGTGCCTAACCCCTTATTAGACTTAATAACCATTTATTATGATGAGGATATTTCAAAGGTTTCCTTAGTGACTCTAGTACATATTAAAAAAGAAAGGGAACCTGAGAGAGCATTTACCCAAGGACCTGGTGCTCCAATTCAAAACCTTCCACAGAGCGACCACGAGGTCAAAAGTGCCCTAGACACTGAGATACCCGACCTATCGGGAACCAAAATTTACATATCGAGGGATGAACTAGGATCAAGAGGTTAGAAAGAGGAAGTTCCAAAACAAGAAATTGGCACATCGACAACTGATCACCGAGTAAGTATTGAACCTACCCCTGGTTCTTTAGTTTTGGCCGATACCTCACCAGCCGATGAGAAACAAATAGAGGCTGAGACATCAGGACATATGTAAGAAGTTCAAGGACCCATCTTAGAATAGGTACACATAGTCAGGATCTTAGGAAATACTCTAACCTGGGGAGAACAACAAATCCCCGAACCAGTTGATGAGGTCATCAATATAAAAGTGATCAACTATGACTGAAAGAGAAAATCCACCATGAAGCAAACCACTAAGAAGAGGAGGATTACGTTGGATAGTTCGATTCTCATCACCACAGAGGAGAAGTTGCTTAGCACAGAACATGCCAAGACATCTAATCTTATTGGTGCAAGGATGACTATCATAAATTCCACACTGGATAGATCAAGAAGGGATGAAAAGGAGTTGTTCGTTGCGCTTAATGAGTTAGAGCATCTGTGCCATTTGGAAAAATATTATCATAACTCCACACATGCCACAGTGTTTTTGAGAAGTGAATTTCAAGATGCCTATGAAAAATTCATGAATGAACAACACCTTTTCACTGCAGGTATAGCTGATTTTCAAGAAGACACCCTTATGGCGCTAGCAACTTGCAAGGACATGTAAAGGTGGTATGAGAAGGCTCACCTAGCAGTATAAAGGATCGATTAAATCAGTGCAGTTCAAAAGGGCCAAGATGTCAAAGATCACGACATTTAGGTACTGAGGGAAAACAACATAGATTGGATCGGGAAAGTGACTGAATACTAGGTGAAAATGGCTCAGGAACCTCAGTCGGAGATTCAGGAGAAATGGGTCGATTTTGAAAAGAGTTGGGTAAATATTAATTGGGAGGTGAAATACATTAGCCTCCCAGAATTCGGCTCACCCGAGTACTTTGTCGACCTGCATGACATAGTCAAGCAACATGCAGAACAAGACTCGGCATGGACAATAGAGATAACAAAGGTGGTGAGCATGTCGCTAGGTCAGGTATAACAGTTCATGGAGTGTTTGATAAAGGCTCGAGCATTTTTGCAATGGTTAAGTGTCAAAATAGTCGAGTATCGAGCACATGCAATAGAAGTGAAATAAATACTTTCAGCCTTGATGGACCAACATAGGTTCCCGTATGCCAACACATGTGAGGAACTCTTTGTCAAATGGTTAGAGTATGAGAAGATTCATCCACTTCAGTACAACTATTTGATGATTCTTCGAAGACAAAGAGATGAAAGCGCCATGTGGCAATATTTGTTTTTACTTAGCTTACACTTTTAATAGCTATTTTTAGTTAATGATTCATTATAAATAAGAGGATTAACATTTTAGTAAGGGTCGATGGTTTTGGAAAAGACCCTCTTTTTTGGAATGGTAAAGAACTATTTCCGAACTACCTTAATTGATAAGTATCGTTTAGGACCGGATAAAAACTTATGTGTTTTTCATCAAAGGCATGTGTGATTGGATTTGAGGAGGAATTACTTTCAACTTTATTTCATGAATGGATGCTGTAATGAGTAAGAGTTTCTGAATCTATTGATAAGTTAATTGTTTCAATATTTTTTCTAGTTCTTGTCTCTAATGATGAAAGAAAATCGTTGTGTTAACGTGTGATTAATGTTAGAGTTAAGGAAACTATTTTTCTTTCCATAATTTTATTGCATATATGTCTTCTTTCGATAATTGTATCTTAGTCAATAATTGAAATACCAGCAAGTTGATGTATGTACTAGGCTTGTCGCAGGTGTGAATATATTTGTCTGCATGCTTGAGCACAAGGGTTATCATAGGCTCAACCTTCTTCAGTATTTAAGAACCCCCTTTTACCAGCTGGTTTATACCGACACACATCTTTTTATCAGACCCATCTAATAAAAGTAAATACAAAAAAGAGAAAGTTTAATTGAAGGAGGAACTTTCACAAGGAGGTATCATGTAGATCACTACGTAAAGCCTATCGATAAATTGGGTGGATCGAAATATCTGGAGAACAATTCCACCATCAAACGTTGTAGAGTATAATTGGGCCTCCGTGGTGGGTTTGGTTCCTTCTGTTGATTTAAAGGGATTTAGGACCCCTCAACACATCCATACATTAGAAGGCATACCAAGAAATTGGTATATAGAACTAGAACTGCATAGAGGAACTGTAAATTGGAAAGATTTGCAACATAAATTCATAATCATGTTTTCATTTGAACATGAGAATCCAAGGATAGATGCAACACTGCAATTGATAAAATAAAATATTTTCAAGAACCCAAGGTTTAAATTGTAACATCTTATCAGAATCACAATCAAAAAATAGTTAGACAGTTGTTACATTGTTATCAAGTCACAGTAGATGACCTAGCAGAAGAAAACCCACGTGATATTCATATAACATAAGTTGAAGGGAAAAGAGAAGTAGAAGGCCCATAGTTATAGTCAAAAGAATTTGTTGCACCACTGAAGATAAATAAATTCAATATTGGAACAAAAGAGAATCCAAAATTGCAAGTATTGGTGACTATTGGGACAACCAGATAGTGGAAAGAATAATAGAACTATTGCGTGAATATAGTGATATATTTCCAACAAAGTTTTCATAAATGAAAGGGTTAGAAAATTACCTTAGAGAAATTAAAATCCCTCTACGACTAGATGCCATACCAATAAGACAGAGACCCTATAGGATGATTCCATTATATAAATAGAAACTTAAGGCAGAGATTGATAAAATGTTAGAGGCTAGTTTAATAGAACCTGATGAAGAATATGAGTGGGTTAGCCCTATGGTAGTTTAGGAGAAGAAGCATGGGGGGATAAGGATATGTGTAGAATTGAGGAATTTGAATGATGCATGTCTAAATGATCCCTTCAATACTCCATTTACATATGAGGTATTGGAAAATGTAGGAGGAAAAGAAGCATACTCATTTACGGATGGATTTTTAGGGTATCACCAAATTAGAATAGCACCATAGGATCATTATAAAACTACATTTTCCATAGAATGGGGGTCATACCTATACAAAGTGATACCCTTTGGATTGAAAAATTCCCTTGCTATTTTTTCAAGAGTAGTGGTAGCTGCATTTAAATATTTTATACGTAATGTTTTGGAGGTTTATCTAGATGATTGGATAGTATTTAGCCATTAAAATACCATGTTAAATTTTTAATATTAATTCTATATAGGTGTATGCAATGCCAAATTTCTTTGAACATTAAGAAATGCATATTCAACACACCATTTGGAATTCTACTAGGGCATGTGGTTTGTAAACATGGTCTACTAGTTGACCCTGCAAAGATTGTTGTCATTGTTAATTTACCACCACCTACGTCAGTATGCCAATTAAGAGCTACACTAGGTCATATAGGATATTATATAAATTTCATAAAGAGCTACATACAGATTATTGCGCCCACGGGGAAATTGTTAAAGAAGGATATCAAGTTTTAATGGAATGATGAGTGCTCACAAAGTTTGGACATCTTAATAAAGAAAATGGTGACAACTCCAATTCTGGTGTTTCCATATTGGTCAAAAGAGGTCCATGTTAATATGGATGCCTCTTCAATATCACTTGGAGAAGTACTAGCACAACCAAGAGAAGGTGACATAAATCACCCAATATCATTTTCAAGTAGGAAACTCTCAGATTCATAACAGAAGTATAATACAACAGAGAGAGAAGGTTTGGCTATGGTGTATGCATTACAAAAGTTCAGACATTATTGATTAGACCACCATTTTAAAATGTTCACAAATCTCTCTTCTCTCATATACCTAGTTAACACGCCAGTGTTGGGGGGGAGAATATGTAGATGGTTGTTGTTATTTCAAGAGTTTGATTTTGAAGTAGTAGTGAAACCTAGGAGATTGAATGCAGGGCCAAATTGTCTGTCTAGGATAAATAATGGAGAGGAACCAAGCAACTTAGAGGAAATTTTTCCTGATGCACAACTCTTTTCAGTACATATTGCTAATGAACAATTTTCTGATATCATTGAATTTTTTAGTACAAGATTTTCCCCAAATGAATACAACACTGCGTAGAAAAAGAATTTGGTGATTAGAGCTGCAAATTACCAACTTATTGCAGCACACTTGTATAAATTAGGTGCAAATAATATTCTAATGAGATGTGTCATGGAATATGAACATTCTATCATCTTGGCAGAAGAACATGAAGGAAGATCTAGAGGACATTATGCAGGAAAATCCACTGTGCAGAAAATACTACATGTGGGACTATGGTGGCCAACAATTTCTAAATATGCAAAGGAATATTGTTAGAATTTTGATGTCTTTCATAGGGATGGAAATCCATCTATGAGGTATGATATGCCACTAAAACCTCAGGTAACACTTAAAGTGTTTGACAAATGGGCAATAGACTTTATAGGACCAATCAACCCACCTGCTAGAAGATCAGGAGAATGGTACATCATTACAGTGACAAAATATCTAACCAAATGGGATGAAGCAACAACAGTAAAAGATTGTAGTTTAGAAAATGAAGTGCACTTTCTATTTCAACATGTAATTACAAGATTTGGATGCCATAGAATTTTGATGAGTGATCAGGGAAATCATTTTCTCAACAATACCATTCAGGAAATGAATGAAGAATTTGAAATACACCATCAAAAGAGCACTCCATACCATCCTCAGGTTAATGGAACAGGGAAGCATTTAATAAAATATTGGAGAATTCTCTAACTAAAATTTTCAATGTAAACATGGATGATTGAGATATGAATATATCGATAGTATTATGGGCCTATAGAACCACATACAAGAAACTCACAGGGAAAACACCTTTCAGATTGGTGTATGGTCAGGAAGTAGTAGTCCCTCTAGAATATTTGATACATAGTCTGCATTTTGCAACCATTACAAACATGATAGAAAGAGGCGTAGTACAAAAAAGATTGTCTCAACTCATGGAACTAGAAGAGGACATGAATATAGTTGGTTTCCATCAGAAAGTACAGAAAGCCAAAGACAAATATTGGAATGATAGACACATTAAAAAGAAAAAATTTAAGGAAGGAGATGTGGTTCTTCTCTATGACAATAAATACTTACAACACCCATGAAAATTCAAGATGCATTGGCTAGGTCCATATGAGATAAAGTCTCACAGATGGAGGTGCTATGCAATTGCAGGATCTAGTAGGAAAATAGATTCAAGGATTGGTTAATGGAAGTCAACTGAAATTTTATAGGGACAACCAACACAATAAACCTTAGTATATGAAACACAAAAAATTACAATTATACATAGTGTATATACTAAGAGCTAAAAAAAAATGGAAAAATAAGAAAATACAAAAAGATGCGGTAGATGGATAAGTATTAAACATGTAGTTAGATAATAAAACACATATTAGATAGTAATTGGTATGAAATAACTTGAATACATTGTGCCCTAGAGAAATGTGACTAGGAAAAAAAGGCAGTGCATCGACACAGAAAACAATCGAAAAAAGAAAAAAATGGTGATCGGAAAATTGTGGCACGATAGGGCATTGATGGCATGACCTATAAAAGAAGAAAACACAAATGAAAAAGATTCATTGTGAATTTTTGAAAACCAGAGTAGAGGGAGAAAACTTAGTGTGAGTGGGTGATTCCTATTTGTTCACTTACGATTCAAGGAAACCCTTCCAAATTTAGCAAAATGGCACCCCTAAAGCTTGAAGATCCCAATCGAGTTGCGCAAAAAATTAAAAGTACCATGAGGTATCAAAAAGAAATAACATTCAATGGAGAAAACCCAAACCAGCTTGAAGGAGTTGTGGATGTTGATTCCATTCCATCTCCCATAATTGTACCAGTTAGTCCGACTATCGTAGAAGAGTAGGACCAACAAAACCTGATAGCGGAAGAAATGGACATCAACCCATGGAGAGAACTGTAAAACCCTAGCACAGAGAAAAACCACATGCAACAAACCTAGTTAGTGTAGAAATTTCGATACAAATTAATGTATTCCTGCGATTCTCCTGATCTAAAAATTTTCGCCACTCGTTAAATACAAAATCACTTCTACTATTATTATTGCGGAAGCAATTAAACCACGATCACAACCACAATGCACAAAGTGAAATATCAATAACACACAACATAGAAGTTTTACCGGGAAAGCGTAAAGATAAAAACCCCACTATCATATATTATTTATATCATGAATCATGAAACAATCTCATACAAAACTCTAATCCAAGAGCTCTTAGTAAAATACAATCGTCTCACACTGTCATACACAAATTAGCAAATACCTATGCCAATTTCCGTGTCTAGACAGCCTGCCTCCTCTGCACAATCTCTGTAATCGGAATTCTCTCAATGAATCAAATGAATGCAATTGCCTAGTTTGCACATGCTCATAAGCATATCCAATGCATGTGTGATCAAATCACAACTGATAGCCAACTATCCCTTTCACCTGTTATCTCAACTGGATCTCCATTGGAACTGACATGCATGTAGTTAACCGTGGTGAATCTTCAGTTGCATGTGAGTTCACTGATTAACTAAA
>JASDQU010107545.1:60848-123500 GCA_032191745.1 Picea mariana
AAGGTCTCACCATAATCTATCCCCTCGATCTGTGAGAAGCCCCGGGCCACAAACCTGGCCTTGTATTTCTCCACACTCCCATCAACAACTTGCTTTACCTTGTAGATCCATCTTGAACGTACCACTGATTTATCAATCAGTCTTGGGACAATTTCCCATACACTTTTTTTGACAATGGAGTCATACTCCTCTACCATAGCATCAACCCAAGTGGCGTCCTGCACTGCTTCCTGAAAGGAAGATGGTTCAGTCACAATACATTTTCTCATAAGAGCCATGTATCCAGCAAATCAATTAGGAGACTGTCTCTGTCTGCGCTGTGAAATAGGGGCTCCTATATTCTTTGCAACATCTAGTCTCAATCTATCAACTTCCGTGGTGCGCTTTCTGCCATTTCTGATGGATGGCTCTGCTTGAGTGGTTTCCACCACTCCATGAACCTCTTCATGTGGCTGATCCACATCTTGAGACTCATCCTTGGGAACCAGCAGTTCCTCTTCTGCATGCAAGTCTAGCTCCCTCTCAAGCGACAACCGCATGGCTTTCCCTTCATTGAATTTTATATCCCGTCGCATAACAGTCATCTTACCTTTTGGCAAATACACATGATAATTATGGGGTATTTCGGTATACCCCACAAATATCCCAACTTCAGCAGTCGGTTCTAGCTTCTTCCTGGCATCCTTGTTTACATGCACATAAACAGATGAACCAAAATTTTTAAAATGAGAAGCATCAGGTTTCTTACCAGTAAAAGCTTCATCAGGTGTACTCATGCCAAGTACTCTATGAGGACAATGGTTCTACACATAAACTGTAGTATTTCATGCTTCTTCCCAAAAATGCATAGGTAGGCCCTGATCATGCAACATTGCTCGTGCTGCACCCACGATCATTCTGTTCTTTCTCTCCGCGACCTCATTTTGCTGTGGGTTATGAGACGCTCTAAGTTCTCTTCGAATTCCTTCTCTACTGCAGAATTCTTTGAATTTGTTAGAGATGTATTCTCCACCATTATCGCTCCTTAGAGCTTTCACTTGCTTCTCCGACTCTTTCTCCACCAATGCTTTAAACTCACAGAACTTTGAGAATGTTTGATCCTTCTTCTGCATGAAGAATATAACCATGTGCTCAAGTTATTCTTTTCAATTTTAGGGAGTCTGAAAAGAGCTTAACTATGGACTCCATGGGGGTTCCTTTTTCATAAATTTAGTCCCTCAGGCCCGAAAAATGGTTAAAATGATACCTGAGAGTACTCTTTTAGAGAACTGAAGTTCCATAGAGTATAACTTTGTTCGTACAATTGACCGTCCGGACCAAAAAAGGGGTAAACTACCACCGGCCAGACGTGACTTCAAATTTCAGTTTAATGAGCGTGAAAGGCCACAAGATTGCTCGACAATCTTTTCATGTTTAGAGGATCTGAAAAGGGCTTAAAATAAGACCCATTATATCTTTTGGGAGTCCCGAGGATGAGGTCAAGAGTGAAAAGGAATCATGCAAATGAGGCTCAAACACGTAATTAGGAAAAACTAGGACTCCCGAGCCTATAGTGATTAGAGAGAGTATGGATACCATAATGCAACCAGGATCTACCTAGGGCATCCATGTTCCAGTAAGCTCTACCACCAAGTCACAACACTTCTAAAGAAACTATAATGGTTCCATGTCACAACCTGATGGGATCGATCCTATGGAAAAGGAAAAAGACAACGAGATACAAAAGTCAGGGTAGATCCTTCTTTAACATTTAAGTGGGGTAGAAGGAGGTTTCCCCCTCAAAGAGGCTTATTATCTGAAATTATCTCTTTTTCAAGGCGTTGAGTACTTTTTCAGAGGTTTTTCTATGCTATATTGATATTTGGTTCTTAACACATTGATGCACATCTATATCTTTGACAGCTGCACATTGATGCACAACTGTGTGAAGACCATGCGTGCATATGTGTGCACCTGTGGGGGGTGACAATAGCGCACATGAGGGAAAGATGGGGGGTTTGAAAACAACTTGTCTTTTTTGAAGTTTTTCATTTTATGAATTGTGATGGCTGATCAAGTGTTGTCTTGTGTGAATGCAGGTGATCAGTACAGGATGCCAGTCCATTGGAGGGAGATGGATTGGGCACACCTTAGGGAGGTGGTGAGAGATGAGGTAGGTGTTCGGGGACCTTTGGCATCCTGTGGGCTGCTAAAGTTCTTCGACTTCACACTGCTATGGGAACAGGAGTACCTATTGCAGTTTCTGATATCTATGTGGAGCACTGAGCTGTAGTGCTTCATTCTACGATGGAGGATGTCTATTTCTTGACCGGGCTCCCTTTTTGTCGGAGGGCCTTACTTGTTGATCCCCAGTTGCCAGGGGATGCACACTTGGTAGACCTAGCATGGACTTACTGTTCAGAGGATGACTTTATGTTAGGCTCGATTGTTTGGATTGAGGTGATGAATGCACTCGTGCATCGTTGCATCGCAACGATGATTGTGAGGATCTACAGATACTTATCTACTCAATGGATCAGTTGTGGTCATCTAAGGATCATGTAGAGAGCATTGGGTGGAGAATTTATTTTCTGGGGCTTGATGTTTCACACCAAGATAATGGGGCAACTCAAGTGGTGTCGGGCTATTGACTCAAGTGATTTTTCCTTTGGGTCGATCTTGGTGGCGTGGTTCTTGGAGAGGGTGCCCATGTGTCACCCTAGAGTTTTGTTGATGGTGGTTGATGCACAGGATCCATACCTGATGCGGTGGGAATATATTTTTATATGACATGGAGGTGGGGAGGGAGGCCATTATTTTACGGCTGATATGGTGCGTGTGTGGTGCCAGATGCCATAAATTATACTGCAGTACCCATATGGTGGGATGGACTACCGCCAGGACCCAGATATGGTTTTACCTCCTGGAGAGTATTGGGACCATAGAGGTATGTTGATTTTTTTTATGTTTTTTGATTTTGATAGTATAGCATATGTTTTATGTATGGATGGATGCTGATGATATCGTTTGTTTGTTGTGTGTGCTGATGTGGGGCCGCAAGGGTGAGAGGTGGACTTGGTTTGAGCATCAGCTTGTCAGGGGCCCATGAGACTACGACGGGCAGGAGAGAGACATCATATGGATGAGGCTAGTGTGAGGCCAGTTGATGATGTGAGATATGGTAGGAGATGCATATTAGATGACCCCGATGCAGGGCCATCACATGCTCCTCCGACAGAGGCCAGCAGGGTGTTAGAGGATTTCTGTCATCGATTAGAGGCGGTGTTATAGGGGTGCCCAAGGGAATGTGGACTCAGATCTATGATGAGGGAGTCTTGGAGTAGTGTGTGGGCCTTCCAACAAAGTTGCATACCCTGATCTATAGAGCAACTATAGCGGGGGAAACTATGACTAGGCGACTGTGCCCAAGACCCGGAGGACCCCTAGCTGGTGACACACCTCCTTCGGATAGAGGACCTAGTGGTGGTTCTCTAGAGGCACCATGAGTGCTCTGGATGTATATTTGTTGTATTTATATATGCCTGCAAGCCCATTTTTGTATAGGGTATTGTGGTACCTATTTTGTACCTATATGGATGAGGGGGCTCACCTGCCTATGGGCGATGTACGTTTTGTACCATTTTTGTAAACATTTGATGATACATTGATCGTTATATATATATATATATATATATATATATATATATGGATATACATGTTTATGATCTCTGTGATGTTCATATGTGATGATGTTTTGTGATGATTTTGATGATGTCTAATCTATATGCTGTGACAGAATTTTGATGATTTATGTATGTATTATGGTGTCTTGATGTGATAAAGGCCAATCTAACACTAGGTTAGCCATATTATCTGCTATTTGATTGAATTTTCATGGAATATGTGAAAATATAATTGAATCAAAATGTCGAGATAAGAGTCTAATGTGAAGGTATTTGCAGAAGAGGCAAGGATCCCAGACACGGTACACATTGTTGAGCTGTAGGATGACAAGCTGGGAATCTAATAAGATGCTAAGGTGATGAATATAGAGGTGACTAGCCTTGGTAAGGAGGCCAATGATGACTATGTATTATTCTTGGTTGTTGGTTGTTGAGCCCAAACTCATGCCACTGGAGTGGAGCAGTTCATGTGAGGGGGTATAGAGGGCCCAAGTTGCCGAAGTGAGATTTTGTGTCCATCGAGTGGCTCCATCAGCGTAACTGATGTGGTATGTCGATGGAGGAGACATCTATCAATAAGACAAATGGAATATCAAATATAAGGCATGGAGGGGAAAAACAAGACTAAAAACTCTATAAATGTGTAAAAAAAGAAAAATCCTAGTGTAGAATGACTATGCTTAGGCGTAAAATTTCTTTCAGTACAACCTGTTGACAGGTTTTTTGAGAGGTAAGCCTTCCGGAGAGGCCAGGATGTATGCGCCTTTGGTGAGGTAGTGTTGGATGATGTAGGGTCCATGCCATAATGACTCAAACTTTCCATGACCAAGGGTATCATGAGAAATATTGTAGGCAAGGACGAGGTCTCCTTCATTAAATGAGCGATAGAGTGCCACTTTTAAATAATCAAAAGAGGTTTGGGCATGTGCATCCCATCGAAATGGGATATCATGATGCAGTAGGCGAAGGAAACGGTGCTTGCGAGTGACATAATATGGGACAAACCATTGTAAAAAGTTGTCTTTGCCTTGTAGGCTCTGCAGTTGGTGCAAATTCCGAGGTGGTGGAAATTTTGTGATTGCTTGAACCTTGAGGGGGTCCACTGTGATGTCATGTTGGGAAATGATGAACACAAGGAGGTTTCCAGCAATGACATAGAATAAACACTTGAGGGGGTTCAATTGGATATTGTACTGTCGACATCGTTGAAAGACGACCCGTAAATCGTCTGGATGTTGAGTGTGTTTCTTGGATCGAGCGGTGAGGTCATTCAAGTAAGTGAGGATGATGCAAGTGAGATAATGAAAAATGTAATTCATGGCTCATTGGAATGTTGCACCGAAATTCTTGAGTCCAAAATTCATGACACGATATGCAAAAGTACTCCATGGGGTGTGTTATAACCCTAATTTGCACCAGACATGCTTACCTGGCATCAGGCCATCTCAGATTCCTTTTTTTCCAAAGCACTACTGAAAAACTCTTCTTAAAAACCTCTTTTATAAGGGCCCACATTCCCTACTCCATTATTGCATGCGTGTACATGCTAGCTGACCCAAAATAGCCCACGTTTACTTACAAAAGCACGAAAAAAGGAAAGTTGTTGATGGAACACACAGTTTTGGGTAAGTTAACTAATCCTTCCAACAATGCATGGTTCAGGGTTCGTCCAAATACCTAGCTTCTTCTAGCCTATAAAAGAATGGTTAGGGGTCCCATTTGGAGGAGGAGAATAATAGTAAAGAAACTTTACCCAATTGCACATTCCCATTGTCCCAACCCTTTAGCCATCCTTGTGCAAGAAGAGATACAGAGCAAAGAAGTTGGAGGATAGTTGAAGAGGAGCCCAGGATCAGGTTTGCGGAGCGGTGGCCGGTCTTGACATTGTAAGTTGATTCATTAAAATTAATAAAGAAATGATTTTCCCATCCCACTATATGATTTCTTCATAGTTTATTGAATATATGTTTGAATCTCTAACCCATTAATCTGTAGGTAAAATGCATGTATAGTTTGTTTCTTGTTTTGTATGCAGGTCAGCCTTGGGAGGAGAGCTGCCAACAAGCGATCAAGCATGAAGAAGGATCGACATCGAATGCTTGAAACAAGGTATGTTTGTATAACCATGTGTTTTCTTAAAAGAAATGGGGATTAGGTCTGGGACAATAGTGGGAAGTAGGATTCTTTCGGTCTCATATGCATGCATAATATAACCCTAAATGCTAGTCCGTAGGGGGATTTCCCACCACAACAGAATTGGCGACCATACTGGGGAAGTCTCTAGGGTTCCTGGGAACATTTTTGGGTATTTAAAAAAAAAAAAAAAACTGGTTTTCTATCCTGTTTTTGAAGTTTCTGCAAAGTCTGAGCTAATAGAGATTCTGGTCTTCCATACCAGTCATCTCTGTTTCTTTGCTGGACTGTAATTTTTTTTCCAAGACCCACATAGTTACACGTGGCTTGTATAAGTTTTGCACGTGTGTACCCACACCCTACATTCTTACAGCCCGTGTGTGAATGCTAGCTGAAGAAGTAACAGTAGCATGTATGATTCCAAAAAAATTTTGAGGCAGTCATCCTCTTCCCTGTTAGAATTAGTCATTCTCAGGGGTTTTCTGGAACTCTTTCTAGTCTTTGTTGTTTGCAGTCTATAGTTTAGGTTTCACCTCAGATTGTTTCATTCTACAAATTTTTCCTTGCATTGTTTTCTTTTTTGTTGTTAAAGAAAGTGTCTGAGCCTTCAAGAGATCCTGATTCTCAGTATCAGTGGTCTCTACTTGGTTTAGATTGTTGTCTTTTATTTTTCTTAGAGTTTCAGAGATACACATGGCCTGTTTAAGGCCAGCACATGTGTACACACCCTCTGACTCTACACAGCTCGTGTGCACATGCTTGTTGTGGAACTATCAACAATGTGCTTGTAGAGGATAGTTTTTGTTGAAGGTGAGGCAGTCATATTTTCCCTTGACAAGAGTCATACCTCTCAGGTTTTTTGAGTCTCTGTCATAGCAGTTAGTAGCTTAGGTTTGATCTCAACCATAGCTTTCTTTTTCATTTAGAAGTCTTCATGAAAATTTTCTTTTGAAGGGTTTTTAGACAAGTGTGAGAGTCCATTTTTAAGTTACTGGTGTGTGATTTTTAAACAAATTCTTTGCGATCTGCGCTTAGGCCAAAAGTTTTTCTTGGTTTTGACTTGTTTATATTTTTCCTTTTTTCTTAGTGAGCATTCAAATAAAAAAATAAAATAAAAATCTTTTATGTCTTTGATTGATTGAAAAGTGTTGTTTGGCATTAGTAACCAAGGAAAATTCTTTGATTTCATAAGTTCTTGGTAGTTTACTTAGATCGTAAGTAGCTCGTAGTCGAGTGAAATCATTCTTTGAGTTTGTTGTTCAAAGATCTTAGAAAAAATTTTAAAATTTGAAAAGTTGTTTAAAATTTGCGTTAAGTGAAGGTTTTTGTTTCCAACTTTCTGTTTCTTTTTTACTTTCGTCTTTCAAACATCACTAGTTTCACTTTCATACCCTTTGACATAAGACAAGCCATAAAATTAATGCTAAATCTAAAATTCATTAGACTTTTATGTTTGTAGGGTTAACCAACTAGTTCAGGATTAGGGCCTTGGATTAGGTTGGAGAGGAAACTCTTCAAGGCCATTAAAATCAAACATTGGAGTCTGAGTTAGGGAGTGTCCAAGTCTAGTATCGTGAAAGTTATCCGAGACCCCCCTCTAACGCAGGGGATAAACATGAGGTCGCGTGTGGAAAGGTAGTGGACATAACCCCTCCAAAGATGGATCAATCGTAGTGGAGAACACATATAGAGGGCTTGTCTTGGGATTCCGTCGATTGCATTTGCCACGAAGCTTCGTGGGTCTCAAATCCATTTGAGGTCCTCAGTTGTATTCCAGACCACTTACTCTTGATACCCTTGACAGGTTTCGATCTCGATATCCTACTCATTTTGGTCTACCTGACTCTCGACTGTACCCGCCTGGTGACTTTTCGCGCGCTATTCCTATGCAGGGTACTATTATCGCACAGGGGGCACACCTAGGAACTTCTTCCGCATCAGGGCCTTGGAATTCTTGGTAGGGATCCATTCCCTCATCAATAATGTCGATCTGGGGTAATTCTTTTCACAATCAATGGAACCCCAGACAAAGTACTATGCCTATCCCCATGGGACCGACATGGGGCAATCCTTCCCAAAGTCCTTCGAATGTAATGCATGCCCAACCATCTATGTCCAATTTTGGAAATCAACTGATGATGTCTCCTCACACACAAAATCCATATGCTAGCCATGGCCATGGTTTTTACCATAACCCAGGCCAGTAGCCGAACGTTTCCTGGCAACCTGGTGCCAGCCAAACTCTAGGCCCCTTTTTCCCAGGTTATCACCAACAACCCAAACTACCCTTCCTAGCAACCTTGCATTTGCTAGACTTGACAAGGTTGTTGAATGACCCTATCTATCATGATCCACGTTGACCTCCTATGCCGATGAAGTTGCCTTCAAACATTCCAAAGTTCAAAGCCAAGCCTAATGAAGATCCAGGAGATCATGTGACTACCTTCCATCTTTGGTGCCCATCTAACTCGTTTAAAGACGACTCCATATAGTTGCAATTGTTTCAACGTACTCTCATTGGGAGTGTCGTGAAATGGTACATTGAGCTCGATCACTCAAGATACTCTTCCTTCGACGAACTAGTAATGGATTTCCTAAACCATTTCCAGTTTCTTGTGAGATACGATGTTGGCACCGAATTGCTAGCCAATTTCTCACAAACAAAAGTGGACCATATCTCTAATCACATCCGAGAATGGAGACGCTGAAAGAGTTTAATTAAGGTACTAGTCCCACTAGCATTCCTACTCGAGTGGTCCTTTAAGTCTTTGGTCCCACAATTATCCAAAGACGTCGCGACGTCAGGAGTATTTTTCGAAGAATATGCCATCATGAGAGCTCAACAAATTGAGCTAATCTATTCTCAATCTGGTTTATTATACGAGATCTTACCATATGCGCAACACTCAATACTTGATAAAACTAGACAGAGAGATGGACCACATGCCGATGGTATTGTTGGTTTAGCAAAAACAAAGCCCACTGAGCAATTGACGAAGCAGTTGTAGCAGTTGTCTATAAAACACATAGTGTCCAGCCAAACTACAACTTTGGCTTCTCCCCCTACCAAAACTTTGGATGTACACACAGTGCAATCAGCTAATCCAAAGGCCACTCAGTAGCCTAAAGGAAAGAAAAAACAATGAAAGAAGGGTAAGGGGGATAAAAAACCTACCGATAATGCTAGTAGGGACAACACTGAGAAACGAAAGGTGAGGTATCGATGCAACTTGTGCACGGAAGACCACCCAACCCATCTATGTCCTCGGCTTGCAGAAGCCCAAAAGTTTGCGACGCAGCAATAGCCTGTTGTGTTAACCAATCCATTTCAACATGGGAAAAATATAACCCAAACCTCTGCAAGAACGGAAGGGGGCAACCAAGGACCCTCTCCATCTTCGAACAATCCTGCATCCACAAATGTATATATCATGAAGGGTGATAATTTTATATCGAATAGAGCGCATGACTATAGTAAACTAAGAACTTCTGAGAAGGGCAAAGAAGTCGAACTCCCATATATTCCTCTATAGATTGAGAAGACGTTGGGAAAAACAATGACATGCATCCCCAAAGACATGTTCAAAAAATATTCTCACAACCCAAATGCAAGGGCCACCTAGAACTATTCTGCGGTGGAAGATTTATCACAAACCCCTTGTGCGATGTCTGCTTTGGAGGTCCTCCAAAGCTGCCCTTCCTAGAGAAAAGCCTTGTTAACCACTTTNACAACCAACTTAAAACCTCGTCTGCCTTACCACGCAGCATTTCATATAGTAGTGGATTATCCCACAAAAACTTTTACTCAGAATATCTTCCGCACAGTGGTTTATGAGGGTGTGTTGACATGCGTTATGTCATTGGCATGTTGGCCATTGGCCAACCTGTTTTGTCTCCGTCACCTACTCTCCTCACTGCTCTCGATGGTCATTCATTCTGACCACATGGTATCATTCCCTCTTTCCCCGTACAGTTAGGAGGGAAGACTGTGTGTGTCAAGGTAGAAGTAATCGATGAACCCCTCGACTATAACCTCTTGTTAGGGAGGAGTTGGACTTATGCCATGCAAGATGTGGTTGCTACAGTTTTTCGGGTCTTGTTGTTTCCACACGAGGGCCGGATAGTGACCATAAATCAATTGTCTTTCTCCAGACCTGACCCTTCGTTGGGGGCATCCACGGTCCCGATGATTGATAATCCTCAACCATGCATGGTCAACGTAGGGGTTGGTTTGTGCCCATCTTTGATGGGTACCTTCGATTACCCACCCCCTCAAGGTGATATCAATTTTATATCCAATCACCATAAGGTTGATATTTTTCAAGTTTCGTCATTCCACACGACTTACTTCGACAATCCATGGATACTTCCTTCCCCATCGGTCACGATGGATGGGACAGGGCACTCGGGCATGTCCATGACCTTGTCCGTGACTGAAGTAGCGTACTCTTTAGTCCAGCAAGCTTCAACCAACACTGATCCAACTCCTGCATAAGAGTTCAATCCACTTCTAGAGCCTATTTGGGCTCAGGGTTCTCTCGCTGACATCGATTCATTAGACTTAGTCTTGCCCTCTGATGAAGCTATAATTGAAGAAATGACTAGTCTGGAAAAACCTTGGGAAGATGTTCATCACAGATCATACTTCCTCCCAGAGTTAAACAGAATTGAAGCTGAAGAATTCACCTTGACTATGACGGGAGATAAGTCTTGTCCTATTAATCCCTTAGCTACACACAAGGTTTATGCTGAGGGTAATATGGCAACTATCACTAAAACCTTACCGATCAATATCTCCCGAAACCCTGGCATCGTGGAGAATGTTTTCATTGGAGTTAACTGCTCCCCCAGAGAGATTCAAATCTACACAGATCTTTTTAAAGAATTCCATGACGTTTTTGTCTTGTCTTACAAGGAAATGCCAGGCATTGATTCAAAAATAGTTGAACATGAAATCACAACTTATCCAGATGCCAAGCCTGTCTGGTAGAAGCTTCGTCCAGTTAACCCCAAGAAAGAAACAACCATTAAGGTTGAGGTTGAGAAACTGCTAAAAGCCGGTTTTCTCTATCCTATCCATTTGACCCAATGGGTGTCAAACCCTGTGCCAGTCAATAAAAAACAAGGCACAATTTGTGTATGTACATACTTCCATGATTTGAAAAAGGCTTGTCCCAAAGATAATTTTCCCACACCATTCATCGACCAGATAATTGATGAATGTGCGGGTTTCGAGGCCTTCTCTTTCATGGATGGTTTTTCGGGATATAACCAAATACAAATCAAACCTGAAGACTAGCACAAAACAACATTCATCTGTCCATGGGGTACATTCGTGTATCGTAAGATGCCTTTTGGTCTCAAAAATGCTGGAGCCACCTTTTAGTGGGCCATGTCTTTTTCTTTCCATGACCTCAAGCATATGGTCGAGGCCTATTTATATGATTTAGCATCTCGATCTCGCAAGAGAACGGATCATCCCACACACCTCCGACTTATCTTTGAGCATTGTCGCTACTTCCATATTCGCTTGAATCCAAACAAGTGCACCTTTTTCATAACATTAGAACATTTGTTAGGTTTCATAGTGTCAACAACAGGGATCATGGTCGATCCTCTCAAGGTTGAGGCAATAATTCAGTTGCCCCCCCCCATGCACAATCCTTCAACTTCAGAGTCTATAGGGCAAGGAAATTGTTTTAAGAGGCTTCATCGCTAACTATGCCGAGATCACCAAGGGATTTATTCGCTTAATTAAGAAAGGTGTTCCTTTTTATTGGGACGATGCCGATCAATGCACTTTCACGACATTGAAACATGCCCTCACAACTGCCCCTCCGCTCCGGCCACCTAACTATAACAAGGATTTCTTATTATATCTGGCTGCAGCAGAGTCAACCATTGGCATGGTCTTAGTTCAGGAAGATGACTTGTTCTCAGAATATGTCATCTATTACCTGAGCCAAGGCCTCGTAGGACTGGAACTCAATTATTCACATATCGAAAAACTTGCGTTAGCAACAGTCCATGCTATTCAACAGTTCTGTCATTATGTTCTGTTTCGCAAGACCACCATTATTGCTGTTGTGAATCCATTTCAGTACATGTTGACACGACGGGTAATAGGCAGAAAGATCAGTAGATGGATAGT
Organism: Picea mariana; assembly: GCA_032191745.1. NCBI lineage: Eukaryota > Viridiplantae > Streptophyta > Pinopsida > Pinales > Pinaceae > Picea > Picea mariana. The sequence goes on from JASDQU010107545.1 coordinate 72,795, forward strand.
CATCCTCCAGGAGTTTGACTTAGATTTCGTTTTAGTGAAATCCAAAAAGTCATTGGTCTTCACAGAACTTATTTCGGAACTTCCGATTGAGTCAGGTGATCTTGTGCCTGAAGAGTCACCTATCAGAGGAGATATGTTTTTGATAACCTCTTTGGATCCATAGTACAGAGATATACTTATCTATCTCCAGACTTTGAAGTGCCCCACCTCTGCTTCTCTTGATGAGTGTCGAGGCATACGCCATTAGGATAAGAATTATCTCATACTTGATGATACATTGTATCGGAGAGGTGTAGACTACATCCTGCGCCGATGTATCACTCACGAAGAAGCCATTATTGTTCTTAATGATTGCCATACCAGAGCTTGTGGCGGTCATTTTTCTCGGTTGGAAACAACCCAAAATATTCTATGATCAGGTTACTTCTAGCCGACACTTATCAAAGATTGTATCGAATCAGTCAAGAAATGCCACCTGTGCCAAATCTTCTCTCGGAAGATGAGGGCACATCCTGCTCCCATGTTTCCTGTCATCATAGTTGGTCCCTTCACCAAGTGGGGGATTGATTATACTACATGCAACCCTCCTTTAGCAAGGGGGTATCATTACATCATCGTAGCTGTAGACTACTTCACAAAGTGGGTCGAAGCTATGCCAACGTTTAAAGATGATGGAGAGACTGCAACTCTCTTTTTATTCAATCAGATAATAGCAAGGTTCTGTGTCCCAAGGGAGATTGTCACTAACCATGGTAGTAACTTTCAAAACCAGATGATGACCGAGTTAACATCAAAGCTTGGGTTATGACAGGAACATTCTTCACCCTACTACCTCCAAGCAAATGGTTAGGTGGAAGTTGTGAACAAAACTCTTAAGAACATTCTATAGCGAACGATCAACTCATCCAAGTCAAATTGGAATTTGATGTTATACTCGACATTGTGGGCTTACCGAATATCTGTTAAGACTGGAAATGGTTTCTCACCTTTCCAACTCATTTACGGGTTGGAGGCAGTCTTGCCTATCGAATGTTAGATCCCGTCTCTAAAGTTGGTAGTACAATTATTGCCAGACACTTCTCCACTTGAAGAGTGGTTATTATACCTGAAGCAGCTTAATGAGCAGCATCATGATGCGGCCTTGGCCAATGAGGCTCACAAACATAAAGTCAAGTGTCAGTATGATAGGTCCGTTCACCCTCAGATTTTCACTGAAGGTGACCTTGTCCTGATCTACGATCAAGATAAGGACCCCCTGGGGGTAGGNGGACTCTACCTCAAGAAGTATTACTCATAGGCAGGTCACCATGGGTAACTTTTTGTAACATATGTATAGTCTTTGTACTATTACTTTCTAGTTTATTTTAGTGTTATGGACGTGTCATTGATGTTATCTTTTTTCACTGTGGTAGATGTCAAGTGAATTCGAGATGTTCATTGGGTATGCAGATGGTGCTAGCCGGCACACTTGGAGGCTTGCCTCCATAGCTTGGGTAATTTTTACACCTCAAGGTCAGTTATTATCTTCCGGAGGTATATACTTAGGTGACACCACAAACAATGTCGCCGAGTACAGTGCAGTTATTGAGTTGCTTCATGACGCCTTGTCAATTGGTATCTCTCATCTCTGGGTATACCTGGACACTCAGCTAGTTGTGTCTCAGTTAAATAGAATCTACCATGTTCATGATCAGAATTTACACCGACGATTCCTTAGGGTATGTCTCTTAGAACGAAACTTTGATTATATTACATATTTTCATGTTCCTAGGAGATTAAATCAAATTACAGATACTCTAGCTAATCAAATTTTAGATTGGAATCCTTCACACATATGAAAAGACATACACATAAACATGTAAATACATTTTTTGTAAAAATGATCCATAAGCCACGAAAAAACATAAAAATCCATATATAATATCATAATTAACCAGAGTACACAGATGGATGCAAGCACCTCAAAAATATGACCAATAACGAGTTAAGGAGTTTATGCCCTCAAAAAATATATACAAGTAGTGCTCTCGGCACGCGAAAATCCTAGCTAAAGTCAGGGCCTGTGTGCCTTGTTGTACTGATCTACAGCATTGGCTAAACGCCAAAATAATCGGACCCACGTCCATGGTGCCCCCACTACATGAGGCTACATGGATGGTGGCAGATCCTCAATATCTGCCATAGGGACCATGCGAGTGAGCATAGTAAAGTTCCACTTGACTCATCTCAACACCCTCTCAGCCTCCCCGGCTGGAAGATCTCCTACTTCTGTTGGTCCCCCAACGATGGTAGGCGTGGCCTTTGGCTGAGGACGACACCTGTTCTTTGCATAGTCAGCAGGTTGCACTGGTCCCACATCTGCACACAACAAATGCATATCTGTCAAACACTCTGGTATATAAAAAAAATGATATATAACAAAAACGACATAAAAATTACATATGCTTCACAGGAAAAAAAAAAAAAACTACAAAGATGGAGACTTACCCATCTCTCCTCGCTCCTCACTAGGAGGCACTGGTATCTCAGGTTCCCTCGAAAAATCAATCCCTACATGTGGGTAATCCTCGATAACTGGGATATGTCGTGATAGCCAGGCAAATAAATCATCATCGAAGGACTCATTAGTCCTTCCACCACCATGTCATGGAAGCAATACTGCCCATCTACACATAGCAGGAAGAGAGGCCTGATGTCCTCGCACCACTACTCGAGGACTAAAGCTCAGAATTCTCTCAAAGAAGAATGAGCACAGAACGGTCCCGAACCCAAACTTCCTCTGTGTCCACAATCGACAATCTATCAACTGCCTCTTCATACACTCTAACAATGTGGTGCTCCAATAAAAAAATTGTGCATTTAAGCACTAGACTGCACAGTTCATCTGTGCCCAGGACGCCTAATGCAAAGCCGCAGAACCAGTGATTCGCCCAATAAGAAACACTATCACCTATAGCGATAAGTCAGTAATCTTGCTTATGGGCACTTGGGAGATCGAGCGGTCTGTGTCATCCACACAGTAAAGACCAATCAATTCCACTATGTTATGCAGCCCCAAAGGAAAAGTCTAGAAGTTGACTGGTTCCCCTCTCCGGGAGAGGCCAGTCAAAAAATAAATGTCCTCGGTCGTGGGCACCAGTGACTGTCCCTCTAACATGAATGCCTCTGCATCCATATGCTAGTAGTCAACCAAGGCATTAAGTAGCCTAGTTTGTACCCGCATAAAAGGACATAAGAAGAACTTGAGTAACCCACATTGCATCAAGGCAGCCAAAGCATTAGGGTCTTCCTTGACCAACTCAGTAACCTCTTCATGCTCTCTTTCTCTCCAGTGGACATACATCCTGCAAAACACCAAGGTTCAGAAGGGTTAACCCTTGTTTTTTAAGCTTTTTTCAGTCAAAAAGGGGGTCCACATGGGCTGTAACACTGATAGTCGCGTGTACACACGTGCAGGGTTTACTCTGCCCGAATGTACACATGGCCTGTCCTGAGACAACCCGCATGGACCTAGGGATGACCTTTTGAAGGTCGACGCCCCCCCAAAAATGAAACCTAAAGCAAAAAGAAAGACTTAAAATGCAAGATAAGAGAGTTTGTACTTACTTGGTCCAAACAGAAGTTGGTTTCGTCCGCTGTAGCTCTCGAAATCACCACTTTTGACAAAGGGGGTTTTTTGGCTCTAGAGTCAATTTCCAAATCAACAATGGTGATAATGAGCTGCCAGCTTCTATTTATAGACTTTTTGGCCTCTTTTTGTCACTTTTTTGGCCTCCCTTATCATTTTCTTTGAACCAAAAACCATTTAGAGTGATTCAGGAGTTGCATGGGAGGGTTATGATCAGGTATCAGGACAATTTTTTGGAATTTTGGGTAATTTTGGATGGTCCATGAATTTTTTTATTTTTTTTTCGAGGATCAACTTGAGCATGTAGGTTAGGTTTCTACCCTGACTTTTGTATCTCGTTGTCTTTTTCCTTTGCCATAGGATCGATCCCATCAGGTTGTGACATGGAACCATTATAGTTTCTTTAGAAGTGTCGTGACTTGGTGGTAGAGCTTACTGGAACATGGATACCCTAGGTAGATCCTAGTTGCATTATGGTATCCATACTCTCTCTAATCACTATAGGCTCGGAAGTCCTAGTTTTTCCTAATTACGTGTTTGAGCCTCATTTGCATGATTCCTTTTCACTCTTGACCTCATCCTCGGGACTCCCAAAAGATATAATGGGTCTTCTTTTAAGCCCTTTTCAGACCCTCTAAACATGAAAATATTGTCGAGCAATCTTGTGGCCTTTCACGCTCATTAAACTGAAATTTGAAGTCATGTCTATCCGGTGGTAGTTTACCCCTTTTTCGGTCCGGACGGTCAATTGTACGAATAAATTTATACTCTATGGAACTTCAGTTCTCTAGAAGAGTACTCTCAGGTATCATTTTAACCGTTTTTCGGGCCTGAGGGACTAAATTTATGAAAAAGGAACCCCCATGGAGTCCATAGTTAAGCTCTTTTCAGACTCACACTTGTTAAACTGGTCCAGAAGAACATTCCAGATGGAGTCCATAGTTAATCTTTTTTCAAACTCCTTAAAAATGAAAAAATGGTCGAGTGATCTTGTCTTTCTCACACTCGTTAAAATGGTTTTGAATAGACGTCTTATCGTTGCTAGTTTACCCCTTTTTCGAACCGACTAGACTATCTTTGAAAAGGGTACCCCATGGAGTCTCCTTTTACATTTTTTCAGACTCTCTAAATATGAAAAACCATTGAGCTTACCTTCTCTGGGCTCATTAAACTTACATTGAAGGATGTTACCATTGTGTGTTTTATTAATCGCATTTTCATAACCGCGTCTTTGGCCTAAGGCCGGCTCCATGTTGCTCTCAACTGAACCATCTGAAGCATGAATCATATGCAAGTCCTATAGCACTTTCCCTCTACGTCTTGACACCTTTGGCCTCTAGGATTTTTCCCAAGTGTACTTTTCTTGCATATGTCCCTTTTCCCTGAGCATCCCTGTGTTCCATGTGCTTGGAACTAGTATGTTTGCGACACTCGATCCTCCTTTGTAACGTAACATTCTTTTATTCTTTTTCCAAAATCATTGAAAAAGACAAAAAAAATCAAATACACCCCAAAAAGAGGAAGGGAAGAGTATTTTCTTTATTAGCATCATAATGAATCGCCCTTGGATAAATCACATATGTCCATTTGTTCATCAAACCCTGGGATGTAATACGACTTTAGGAAGTTGTTCTCTCTACATAGAGTTGTGTACTCCTCCATTTGGTTATTCTTCCAAACATATGGAGAGTTTGCATTCCCTCCTACCTCGTAAACTTATGTCAATGCCATGTTGCCTGAGTCTCATCATTTGTTGTGCTGTTGTCCAAGGGAAGTTTGACACCAAGACTGAGTCGGCCCCTCTGCAGTTTGTCTCTTGCCCTCATACCTGATCATCCTAAATGTCCAATCAAGTCCTTGTTTGGAATCAATGAAGCCTTCAGTCTGATCATCAAGATTATCTAGTCCATGACCAATGAGCCATCGAAGACCTCTGGGTAGTAAAGTCATACACTCATATTACACTCCTACCTGAGTTTTGAATATTTTTTGAAGTTGTTTCTTGAGCTCTGAAGATCTCATCTCCAGCCATCAGGCTGTATCAGCTTCTAGAAGATGGATGCTCTATATGTATATCTTTTTTATTTCGAGATGTAGCTCCACTGTGTATTGTTCGCGGCTACACTTTATATAGTTATTTGACATGGATCTATAGTGTATTTGATTGGTATCCATGATTCTATTTTATCCCGAGCATGGGTATTCCCACCTCGGTGAGACATTTGTTATTTTGCAGATGACGCCTCATGGTTCCTGGTCCCTGGGCTCACCTGTTCGGCACATCAGTAAAGATTGGTAATTTATTTCGGCCATCAGATGCTCTTCTACCCTCACACATTAGGAGGCATCTATTATAACCTTAATTTGCACCAGACATGCTTTCCTGGCATCAGGCCATCTCAGATTCCTTTTTTTCCAAAGCACTACTGAACAACTCTTCTTAAAAACCTCTTTTATAAGGGCCCACGCGACCTACTCCATCACTGCACGCGTGTACACACTAGCTGGCCCAAAACAACACTTGTGTACTTACAAAAGCACGAAAAAGGAAAGTTGCTGACGGAACACACAACTTTGGGTAATTTAACTAAACCTTCCAGCCATACATGGTCGAGGGTTCATCCAAATACCTAGCTTGTTCTAGCCTATAAAAGAAGGGTTAGGGGTCCCATTTGGAGGTGGAGAATAATAGTAAATAAACTCTACCCAATTGCACATTCCCATTGTCCCAACCCTTTAGCCATCCTTGTGCAAGAAGAGATACAAAGCAAAGAAGTTGGAGGACAGTTGAAGAGGAGCCCAGGATCAGGTTCATAGAGCGGTGGCCGATCTCGACATTGTAAGTTGATTCATTAAAATTAATAAAGAAATTCTTTTTCCGTCCCACTATATGAGTTATTCATAGTTTATTGAATATATGTTTGAATCTATAACCCATTAATCTGTAGGCAAAATGCATGTATAGTTTGTTGCTTGTTTTGTATGCAGGTTAGCCTTGGGAGGAGAGCTGCCAACAAGCGATCAAGTGTGAAGAAGGATCAACATTGAACGCTCGAAACAAGATATGTTCATATACCCATGTATTTGCTTAAAAGAAATGGGGATTAGGTCTGGGATGACAGTAGGAAGTAGGATTCTTTCGGTCTCATTTGCATGCATAATATAACCCTAAATGCTAGTCCGTAGGGGGATTTCCCACCACAAAAAGGTGGTGAATGCGGTCTTATACTAATCTGCTGGGTGAATCTGCATTTGATTGTAGCCAGAGAACCCATCCATGAAGGACAAGGCCTCGTGGCCAGTAAAATAATTCATAATTTGTTTGATGAAAGGTGTAGGGAAGTTGTCTTTGGGACAAGCGTGATTGAGATCACACAATTTAGTGAAGACATGAATAGTTCCCTATTTTTTGTTGATAGGGACGTGGTTGGAAACCCATGATGTGTATGCGATGGGGTATATGAACCCTGCAGCGCATAATTTGTCAATTGTGGCTTTGATAGTCACTGCTTTGGATGGGTGTAGTGGGCATTTCTTTTGTTGTACAGGGGTGATAGTTGGCCAGGTGTCGATGCGATGTTCGACAGTAGAAGGATTGAGGTCAGGAATCTCTGTATATGATCATGAAAAAATGTCCTGGTATTCCTGAAAGAGAGCTTTTAAGTTGTGAGTTCCTCAGGGGAGCATGCAGTGCCAATGGTGATTTCTTCTACAATTCCAGGTTTAATGGAAATATCAATTTTGATAGTGGGGGAAATGTTGGCCATGTTACCTTCCTCAAAAGCATTGGGGGTCGAGATAGTGTTATTGAACCAGTATATATGCCCAGATGGAATGAAATCCTTTGTTTTGATTGTGGATATGGAGGCTTGAATAGGAGGTTCAAAGGCTTCCTGTGAGATAAAGAGCACTCTGTGATGGAGCACATTCCATGGGAAATCAATTGTAGTTAGTTCCTCTAGGATATATTCATCACAATGGAACGTGTGACAATATAGGGGATCTGAGGAAGTAAAATTGGTGACTGTCACCGTGTGATTGTCGTCAAGTGGTGAAGATGTCAAGGGGGTATCACAAGGATGGTGTGATGGCATGCTTGACATAAACCAGATGTTCATACACTATGGGTTGTGAACTGAGGTCGGGGGTAATATTTCCTGAGGGAAATGAACCAGAGAGTTGGGAGGATTTGGGGGTAAATCCTCAGACAGTCTATCCATGAACCAGGGAGGGGTAGGAAGTGCCGCAAGTTAAGGGGAGATGATGTGAACATTGTCTTGCGAGGGAGTAGGGGGAATCACTTGTATCACCAGAAGTGGGGTGGTTGGGGGATTTTGAATAAGAGCCATTTGACGACATCTATATTCAATGATCGTGGGAAATTGGTATGTGAAATGATCAAGTGAGTCAAAGAGAGAGAAAGGACATATCATATGTTCATTGACTGATTTCATGATGTAATGGATGTCAGTGACTAGGGTACTTGATGATGTGGGTGGAGAGGGGTCCTGCTAAAATCTCTAGTGTACTGTCATGAACGTTTGTCAAAATTGAAGTAGTGCAAGGAAATGGTGGGTGTAATGGCCATACTCTGAACAGATGGCACATGCAAATCTGGTTCACAGTCCTTTACTGTATGTAGTAGGGGACGCAATGGAAGTACTGGGTGTGCTTGGTGAAGTGATGAGCGGTGTGGTCACTCGAGGGAGTTGGATAAAATTGAGTAACTCGGGGAGAGAGAGACATCTATTTGTGGGGTGTCCTTTCTTGCATAGGGAGGAAGTGGGTTGAACTTGAGGAGGCAGTGGAGTAGTGGGCTCTTTCTTCCTCTGTCTACTTCCAGCCATCGCGGTGGTGCTGGAAAGTGGGGGTGAGGAGGGTGCGGTGGGAGTGAGTACAGGGATCTGCATTTGGATTTCCTCTGTTTGGGGAGGGAGGGATGGTTGACGGACCATCACGGGTGGGTGTAGATACCATACCAGAATGGCAAGCACCATGTTTGGGAGGGTAAGCACTATGGCTACCTGAAAATCTTGTATGTCTGGTGGAGGGTAGAAGAAGGGGATTTGAATAATGGCTTGGGGGATTCTCTCTCAAACTAGTATTTGACCCTAGGGGAGGGTGAAATCGGGGGTGTGTGGTGTCAGAGGGTTCTCAGGGGATTCCTGAGGTAGGATTTATTTCATCAGTGGGACGTCAGGGAGTGGAGAAGCCTCTGTGGGAGGATCGGTATCTATATTGATAGTTCTGTTGGAATATATGACACACACTTGTGTCGAGGGGTGTATGAGTGAGGGTGCTCCATGGTATATCCCCAACAAGGATGGGTCCTTAAAAATTCTAGGGCCCATCTCTATGAGTGGGTAGGCATCAAAATTAGTGTGGACAAGAGGTAGGATGTTATTGATGTTGGAGGAATGGTTGGGTTCATAATGTGAAACTTGGTCGATGGTGATGATCTTCCCATTGTGGGGGAACATCATCATTCGAAACATAGAAGAGGCCACAACCTTCATAGCATACATGTAGCTATGTCCAAACAAGATGTTTTAATTGAGCAGGGCATCGATAAACTCAATGTGAAGAATGGTTTTTCCCCCGAGTTCAACGGGGACATTTTGAAAGAGCCCTTCAGGAGAGGATGGTCGTCGATCATAAGCATGGATGATTTTAGGGGCTAAATTTCGCTCATGGGCTAATTTTCCATGGTTTTTCCAAAATGAGATTCGCTATTTTAAAAATGATTCGCCCAAATTCTATAGGATAAAATTATTTTACCTTAAAAATCGCCAAAATTTTATAAAATCTATATAAAATCCTTAGAAATTTGAATGTTTTTACAAAAATATCACCAAACATTTATATTTGGCATATGAAGGATTAGTAAGATTCGCCAAGGTTTCTACATTTCAAAATAAATTTCCATCCTTAAAATCATCCCTAATCATAAGATCGCAAAGTGATGGCGGATGGTATTAGCTCAGGGGAGCCAAGTTTCTTCCATACCATTTTGGACATGATGCATGTGGATGCACCTTCATCAATGATGCATCGATGAACTGTGATGTTCCGAATCTTGACTGGTATCTAGAAAGATACCAAAGCGGGGAGATGGGGTTCCCCACAATCTAGATCAAATGTGATGAGTCTAGTATCAGTAGGGTCGACTGCCCCCAAGGCATAAAGCAATGATTTCCATTGAGTGGGACAAGTTTGGAGAACCTCCAAGACTGACATGGCTGCAGGAGATTGTGCCAAGTCATTGACTAAACTAGAATTGTGTGCCACCCTAGCCTGAGGGTTGTTGACATTCCATTGTAATGGGATGCGAGGAATACGAATGGGTGGTTCGATGTTAGGGAATGGAATCATCAAAGGTTGTTCGGTTGTAACTGGAACTTCTTTTGGAGTGGTGGGAGTAGATTCAGGGGATGTGTTGTATTGATGACTGCGTGTTTGTAAAAGAATTTCTTCTTCGCTGGTGAGGAGGATATTGCGATCCATCGAATTTCCAGGGTTTTGGTAATGTCCCATATTTGGTGGGTAAGGATGCATATCCTGCTAGGTATTCATCACACCTTGGTGTGAAATAGGTTTTTGAAACACAACTAGGGATGGTTGTTGCAAATACTATTGTGGGGCCTACTGAGGGGAAGGTGGTGATGGGGGATGTGGCACATTCACAAAATATTTCATCTGTTTGAAGTTGGGAATTTTGGGGAAATGGTGAGTATAATGGCCATGCTCACCGCAAAGAGCATAAGGGAAGTTCATCCGAAGATTGTTTTTGTTGTTCCTCCCTTGGAATTTGTTGTTATTTCCCCCTTGTGGGTTCTGCTTCCCCTAATTTTGGTTTCCTCCAATAGGTTGGTTTTTTTGGGGGTTGTTTCCCCCTAGTCTTGGGTTATTATTGTTTCAGTTTTTTCCTTTATTTTTGGCATCATTCGATTGATGGGCCAGATTTTCCATATTCAGATGTTCAAAATTTTGAAATTATTGAATGGGATAGGGATGAACAAAGTTACCCCAACGTGTGATTTTCCTTGTGGAGGAGCAATGGCCTGTGGAGGACTAGGGAATGGAAAGCACAGATTATTTTGTGGTGATGACCCTTAGGGTGCATAGGAAGGATTAGTGCTTTCACTGGTGCTCAGGGTGTAAGCTGAGGTAGAGGGGGTACTAGAGCTTGGCTGAACAATCGAGCGCATCATGGGTGCCGATGCGGGTCCACTCATGGGTGGGAGGAAAAAAACAAGGTATGGCTTTTGATAAGGGAGATGAGGGTAACAAGGGGGTCCTCCATACATCGGTGGATGTTTAGGTGTACTATACATAGGTGGTGGTTGGATGTATGGGTTGTGGTTTGTTGTGGTACCAATCAATTCATCTACTAAGTGAGACATCCCAGGTTTGTCTTGACTGAATGGTATGGGTCTCGGGGCATTAGGTAGTACCATATATAAGTATCCTGACTGTGCATAAATAAGGTCATACTATTGAGCCTTGCTGATGGCTTCCTCTTTAGATTGGGGGAAGGTGGAGGCCACATCTTTGGCAAGGAGGGTGACGAGTGATATGAGAAACCAATCAAGACATTGTTGCTTGGTGGTTTCTGCTTTGCATAAACCACGTCGCCAATGCCATTCATGAATGTGGTCAGTGATATGTGTGGATGAGGTTTTCTTAAACTCAGAGAGAAGTTTGAGACCATTGTCATGGCGGATTGGTAGTTGAAACAAGGTCAAAAATGATTTGGCCAAGGATTCAAAAATCACGTGGGACCCTGATTTTTCATCCACATACCATTTGGTCGATGAACCTGTGAGTGTGCGCTGAAATAACCTTAATTAGATGGATTCATCCATAATTTTGTTTGAAGATCACCATAAGTATAAGGTCATGATATGGTTGGCGTGATCTTCTCCCGTCTTTCCTTCAAACTTGAGAATGTATGAAGGTAGTTTACTAGGTATTGCAGGCCATGTGGGTTCGTGTAATATAGGATCACTCGTGAGCTTGCTCAGATATGGTATGTTGAGGGAGGACAAATATGGAATATGGAGTGGTAGTGGAGGATTGGTTCTAGCCATGGTGTGAGCAGGTAGTATACCTAACCCTTGAGGGGGGTTTATTGGGGGTGTACTTCTCCCTTGAGAAGAAGTGTACCCTCCACCTCCTTGTGAAAGAGAGATAGTGGATGGATGACCTTGGGAAGTGGACCCAAGTAATGTGGAACCAAGAAAATCTAATCCCAATATAATATCACTCACAGAGGTGTGAGAGGGTTGAGCCAATGAGTTGGAAAAACTAGGAAATCCTCCTAGAATAGGGGGGAGATTTTGCAAGCACCTGGAACGATGGGGATTTTGTGGGTCCCCTATGATGTCTGACTAGCAAAGTGAAATGTGTGAAAATGGTGATGAGATAAATAAATGAACAAGATTCTTTGTATAATTTTGGACCTTCACAATATATTTCACAATCGCATGTAATCACAAGAGAATCATACATAAATCAATTGAGAAGAAGCATACATGTTGGTAGGTGGATTTTGTCATGGGAGAACAAAGAAAACAAATTCTCGTCTCCTAAAATACGTAACGTCCTTCCTCTCAAATAGCACTGGACCTTCCAATAGTACTCAACAGTGGGGTCTGAAGCCACCAGAAGAGGAACTAGTGAAGGATGAAATAATCAGTTATAATGAGGGGTAGAGGGTGCATATCCCAAAAGATTTGGCGATATTTCCCAATAGCAACACAAAATCCAATCAAGGTGCAATTGCAGCCCACAATTACCACTTGGGTATATGTCCTAAAATTTGGTCACTAGGTACCTCGATCAAAGTGAGACATTTAGATTTTCAACCTCAAAAATGGGTCACGGGCTGGATCCCGTCCAAGAGGTGGGTGCCTTAAGGGGGGACGTATAGAACAACCAGACCTTGGCCTTCCACCCTTCATGGGTATCTCCCTACCTTATGGTGTTATGAACACTTGACTTGAAGGATTTTAAAGTTCCCTATTTTTCAACTTCTAATGTTTGAATATGTAAGAACCAGATAACGAGGAGTTATTTGGATGCCTATCCCCGAGATCCTACCTAGGCTAAAAAATTTCTTTTGGCACCTCCTGTGGAGGAAAACATAGTGGGTTTTTAGAAAAATTTTAGATGTGGTTGTTTGAGATATTGGGGGTGTGAACCAATCTCGTTTGAATTAAGTGGGAGTGGATAATTCCTTCAAGAAATAGTGGGACGTTTCAGAATCCCTTTGGAGGAAAGTTACTTCAACCTCCACAATTCGAGATGAAATTATGTGAGTGAGTAGTGACTTTGCGTGTGAGCAAGTGATAAAATTTGTCAAATTTTTAATAAGTTAGGTGTCACCTTGCAACATGTGGACTTTGTGTGGTCCTTTACAAGTCTTGATTACCTATCTTACTAGATGCCATTGGTACAACCTTGCGAAATTTTAAAGTCCCTAAAGAAATAGCATGTGGACATATGGGTCCTTACCAATACTTTAAACTCCCTAATGTGATTTAATTTAATAAATATTCAAAAACTATCCTAGATTGCAAGCATGTGGGCATGTATGGGCCCGTTACAATAATATTTAAACTCCCCTAGTGATGTAAACTAAGAAATTAGCTTCAAAAACTATCCTAATCTTTGCAACATGTGGGCATGTATGGGCCCTTACAAATTTAAGATGTTTTGAAAATAAACTAAGAGGGGCCCTAGGGGGGCTTTGTCCTCTCCTAAAGATTTTGTTTTTAAGGGAGATGAAATCTTCACTCAATCATTTTTCTAATTCTCAAGTGGTGCGAGAGAAGAGCATACTCAATGATTGAAGTTTGATTTTTGGTCCTAATGCAAGTGTTTATATATGTGATGGAAAATGATTTTAACTTAACTTTTACAATCAAAACAAGCCATCCATGTGGAAAATTAAAGAAAAAGAGAATAAATATGATTCTTTTTAACCTCCTAATTGCCTATGTTTTGACTAAACCTTCATGTGGAGAGGGAATCTAAGTGTGGTGCATTTACAAATTGCATAGAATCAATACCTAGAAGGCTAGGGGCCTTCCAAACATCACAAAAAAATCTTACAATGTTGGATTTTTGGACAGATGCGCGGACCCCTGTTTATACAAAGGTGAATATGGAGCCAATGCATAGAGAAACAAGGACCTGTTGGCGCACCATGCACAAAATATTCTTGGAAACACAATGTTGTTGGCGCACGTGCTCGGAAGATGCACATGTGGGATGAAAAACCTGTGCACGTTCTGGTACGTGTCCGAGAAGAAAATTTTAAATGAAATTCTCTTCTTCCAGCTCCAAATTAAACTCTTTGCAGGTAGGCTTAGGCCGATTATGATCCCTGCAAGGTAAATAGATAAAAAATAAGTGCTCAAAAAACCCAAATAAGGAGGAAATTTATACCTTTTCCCCAATACGATTGCCAATCTGTTGTATCATTTTCGCCACTTGAATGAGCAAAAGAGGGACACTTGCAAGTCCAGCTGGGTCAGCTAAATAGGACATAAGTTAGTGTATAAGTCAAATGACTCAATCACATGAAATAAACAAACAACTAAGCTAATAACAACTAAAGAAACAAAACTACAATGCATAAGGAAATTATAACCAAAATTAATCTAACAATTGACCAATATTCATGCCACCAATGGATAGATTGTATTAGTGGGAAAACACCCAGGAAAAAGGGAGACTTATGGATCCCCTCTTCCTCCAAGGGAGGGCTATTGAGTCCCCTATGTGAGATATCTTCTTCCAAATGGAAAAATAGAAAGGAAATGGTGAATAAATCCAAGCCTATTCCCTCAAGAGGTGAGGTGAATATATTAATGAGATGATGCTAGTATGCTCCAAGAAGGAAAGAGGTTCCTTGTAGGAGAAAAGAGGAAGCATAACAATATAATGAGATTCTTGAATTCATAGTGCACCCATGGCCTCTTTTTATAGAAAATCTTTGAGGCATTATCCAACTGGTCTTTAGTGTGAACAAGGGGCCCTTTAGGGCACCCTTAGGTCTTTGACCAGGCCCCCACTCAGATTCTGCTAAGATTTGAGGGTCAAATCAACTTGGGATATGAACCAGAAGTGGGTGAGGGGTCGAAAAGAACCATAAATGCACCGTTCTCAGGAGTGCACGGATTTTATCATACATAGTCACGCCGCAAGGGCATGTGCACTTTTCTGATGTTTCTGATCTGCGCATGTGCATGCGCTTCCTGTAGTTCTTCTACGCATGTTAATTTTTTAACCAATTGTATAGTTTGTGCCTTTTGGAAATGCATTTTTGAAGTTGTGGGTGAACTGATAGATGCTTGGAGATGTTGGATTTCTATAACCATTTGCGGATGAAATTTCAGTGATAACATCTTGGATAAAAAACTTGGAGAAACCTTGTATATGGAACTCACATATTCTACTATTCCTGTGTTTGGGGGGGAGCATAGAAGACTTTACAGGGAAGATCAATTGGCCTACATTATTAGTGATGAATCAAATCCCACTAACCATCCTATTTTTGCACTTGACACTAATTTGGGATCCAGTTTATTGCAACTCACTGATGCTCCTGAACCTCTTGAAATCAGAAAGCAATCCATTACTCTTTATGAAGATTCTCCTCCCATCATCTTTGTTTGGAATATGTTCTTTGATGGAGCCTCTTCTAGGGAGGGTGCTGGTGTTGGAGTGGTGTTTTTTCCACCTACTCAAGAGAATATATCTTTGTCCTAAAAGTTAGAATTTGAAACTATGAACAATGTGGCAGAGTATGAAGCTTTTTTTGGGGGTTTGAGGGTTGCAAAGAACATGGGGATTGAGGTGATATCACTATTTGGGGATACCAAATTAATTTTCCATTATATCAAAGATATTTATCAAGCTAAGCACCCTAGGCTAAGATCTTATAGAAATGAAGTGTGGGACCTCATTAACATTTTTTTCTTAGCTTTCAACATTTCATTTGTCCCAAGAGAAGAGAACCCTATGGATGATTCTTTGGTTGTTTCAACAAGTAATTTCAGAGTCCCTTTGCCACCTAAACTCAAGTATGATGTAGAGGTGAAATATAGACCCTCTATACCTGACAATGTCAATCATTAGAAAGTGTTTGAGGATGGTCATGAGATCAAAAGATTCCTTGAGACTATTGATGAGTTTTTTGCATTACATATTGACCAAGATAATGATTCTGAAAGTAATCCTCATGCTGATGTTTTCTTAAAAAAATTGCTAATCATCATATTTTAAAGTTGCCTAGCAATCATATTCCAAAGGGATTAGTCCCTCTCGAATGACTATTTGACAGGAATGATGTGGCAGTGAAGGGTAAAGTTTCAACTGATGATGTTGATGTAGCTGAGTGAAATATTGGCACAGAGAAAGATCCAAAATTTTTCAAGTTATCAAGAAGCCTGTCAAGGGAACAAAGGGTTGGATATGTTGAGTTGTTAAGAGAATTTTCTGATATGTTTTCCTGGACATATGAATATCTCAGAACATACGACACAAGTGTCATTGAGAATAAGATCCTATTGAAGGAAGAGGCCAAATAATTTAGGTGGAAATTAAGACAAATAAATCCTATGTTGTTTCCTATTATGGAGAGGGAGATAAAAAAGATTTTGGATGCCCAGATTATCATTCCTTTGAGGTATTCTGAATGGGTGGCCAACTTGGTCCCAGTAAGAAAGAAGAATGGAGAAATCAAACTTTGTGTCGATTTCAGGAACCTGAATAGAAGCTCTAAGAAGGATAATTACCCCTTGCCAAAGATGGAGCACATATTATAGAGGGTGACAAGTGCATCTAGGATCTCCATGATTGATGGATTTTCTGGCTACAATTAGTTCTTTGTCCTACCTAAAGACAGAGAGAAGACAACCTTCACTACTCCTTAGGGTGCATTTATGTATGCTAATATGCCCTTCGGATTAATGAACACTGGAGCGACCTTTCAACGAGCCATGGACATAGCCTTTATTGGAGAAAAGGACAAGTTTTAGTCATCTATTTGGATGACATACTAGTGTTCTAACACTATGATAAAGAACATTGTTATCATATGAGAAGGGTTTTCTTGAAATGCATAAGGTTTGGTCTCTCCCTAAATCCCAAGAAGTCTTTATTTGCTATGCAAGAGAGAAAATTATTGGGACACATAGTATCGGTTGAGGGGGTCATGATTGATTCAAACAGGGTAGAAGCTATCCAAACCTTGTCATTCCCTGGATCCAAGAAAGAAGTTTAGTCTTTCTTGGGGAAAATCAACTTTCTGAGAAGGTTTGTTTCAAATTTTGCTGAATTGGTAAAGCATATTACAATCATGTTGAGGAAAGGAAATGAAATTAAATGGACTCCTAAATCTCGTAGTTCTTTTGATCAAATAAAGAAGGCCTTAACTGAAGCACCTATGCTCATCAATCCTGACAACTCCAAATATTTCTTGATCTTTTCATTTGCTTCATTTGACACAGTAGCAGTTGTTTTATTGTAGAAAAATCCTCAAGGGTTAGAGAAACCCATTGCCTTTTTTAGTAGAGAATTGAGAGATGCAGAGATGAAATATGACATCATGGAAAAGAAAGCCTATGCTTTGGTTAAAGACCTCAAAGATTTCATAGTCTATATTATGCATACAAAATTTATTGCAATTGTCCCTTCAACTTCAGGGAAGGAGATTCTCATTCAGCCTGACATAGACAGAAGAAGGAGCAAGTGGATTGCCAAAATCCTTGAATTTGATCTTGAAATAAATCCCACCAAATTGGTTAAAGTCAAAGGTTTAGCTAGACTCTTGGTTGAATCTAAGTGCAAATCTTTGGGGGTTAATTTCATCAACGCTTGCTCAGAAAATCAGCAAGATGAGTTATCTGATAAAGATTCTCAAGTCAACCCCATATTGGCAGAATGTGCTTGGTACAAGGACATTATATTTTTTCTGCAAAAGCTGCAACCTCCTGATGGTATGGGGAAAAGCAAGGTGAGAGAATTAAATCTTAAAGCAATTAAATATTTCCTTATTGATGAAGTCTTATACTGGAAAGACCCTTTAGGAGTACTTTTGAGATGTTTAGACCCACAGGAGACCTGAAATATTATGTTTGATTTTCATGATAGTTTATGTGGGGGACATCACTTCTATAGAACCTCTGCCTATAAGATTCTCAGGGCTGGATATTTATGGCCTAGTCTATTCAATGACGTTTGTGCAAAGATTAGAGCATGTGTTAAGTGTCAAAAATTCTCTGGAAAGTAGTAGCTCAAGTCTTTTCCATTGAAGCCCACGGTAACTTCAGGACCCTTTCGGCAGTGGGGCCTAGATTTCATTGGGGAAATTCATCCTACTTCCAGTGGTCAACATAGGTGGATCTTGACTACCACATATTACTTTACCAAGTGGATAGAAGCCATCCCCACAAGGAGTGATTCTCACAAGGTAATCATTGGTTTCCTTGAGGATATTTTCGAAAGGTTATGTTGTCTGAACATGATTGTCACTAATAATGCTTCATATTTCAAGGCTGAACCATTGATCGAGTTTTGAGAACAATTTGGAATCACATTGATTCACTCTACCCCCTACTACCCCCAAGGGAATGGACTGGCAGAGTCCTCTAACAAAATCCTTATAAAGACTGTTAGAAGACAACAAAAAGGCATGGGATTCAAAACTCAAATTTGATTTGTGGGCCAATAGAGTGACAACAAAAAGGTCTCTTGGTGTCTCTCCTTTCCATCTTGCATATGGAGTTGAGGCCATTTTTCCTTCTCATCTTTCCTTTCCCGTGGAAAAATTCTTCCAAGACTACCAAGGAGAGCCTGATGATATGATCAAAAGAATAAATCAACTGGTAGAAGTGCAACAAACTAGGAAGCAACTTCTAGACAAAGCATATGAACATCAACAGAAGATCAAGCAGGCTTTTGACAGGAAGGTAAGAAAATAAGATTTCCAGTTGGGAGATCTAGTACTCAAATGGGATGCACCCAAGCAAGACAAAGGAAAACATGGTAAATTTGAAGCCTTGTGGATTGGGACATTCAAAATATATGAAGTATTTTCAAATAATACTTACAGGTTGCAGAATTTGGAGGATGCTGAAGTTTTCGGTGGCCATGTAAATGGGCATTTTCTAAAAAGGTTCTTTGTTTGATCCATGAGTGGCATCTTCATGTCATTGTAAATATCATTTTTATTTTGTTCATAATAGCTGACTCGACAACCCAAAACTAAGGCACTTAAACTACTGAAGTTCTTAGAGCATCACAGGGAGACCTCTATCGCCCATGGAGCCTAATGTTAGCACATATTTTTGATATAAAGGGTGTTTTTCCCTTAGGAAATAACCCCCTAGTGAAAAAATGAAGAAAAGGGTCGTAGCGTGACCCACTTTCGACTCTTATCCATAGTTTTTTGATGGTTGGGTAGCCTTGGGGTGTTGTTCTAGGGATCATGTGGATCTCAGTGGCTGAGATCTGTGTGCTCAAATCTATGGTCCATGTTCCATATCGGACCCGCCCCCAATCTTCTGCCTTTAATGGGGGGGTCTGAGCAGGTGGTTTTCTAGTGTGACCCCCCACTATCTTGTCACCTCATCATCAAATTAGACCCCTCTACGCTTTACCGCTTACCACCTACCCCCCCTCCAAGATAACCACCAGACCGCCTTCGCTTACCTCCCTCGTTCCCTCTAACACCTGTCTTGCACTCACATCACCCACGCGCCAATCCCCTTTTTGTTGTCACATCTCTCCCTCTCACCTCCTGACATGTGTCCCTCACTCACGCTCCATGTCATCTCCACTATGTTGTCATTTCCCCCTGACCTGTCATTCCACTCTGCCATCGCATCCTTTCCCTTTTCCACATAATCCCTATGCCTTTACACCTCAGCTCTCACGTATTGGTGCCCACACATTCCTATTCACCACTTCGCCGACGCATCCATCCACATGGTCATCTCTCACTCATTGTTTTGATCCAGTTTGCACCAATCATCTCGCTAGATTCCCATAGTTAGTGTCCATGGTCGCCTATGAGTGTTCCCTGCAAGCTTTCAAGTGAAGATCCAAGTTGTAGAATTTTAGAGTGCGACCAGCACATTTTTTGGGTGAAGAGTTGACTTGGGCTCCATCCAAATCCAGAGGCAGGTAGTTAATGAAAGAGAAGGAGGTGGTTGAGACATCATCTCCTTCCATAAATGGAAATCCAGAAAGGATTGGAAAATCTAAGCTCGCATCTGATAGAGATTTGCATGTGCAATCTGATAGAGAAGGTCAAACGTAAGAGCTCGCATCTGACAAAAGACTGCATGCACAGCCTGTCGAGAATACTCAAACATAAATCTTTGAATACATGATTCGATCAATATGAGGGTGGTTGTAGTCAGTTTGAGTATATGTAGGAATTTTTGATATTTTTTTATGGTCGATGGTTGAGCTAGGCTCCCGCATTGTAAACTTTTGTTGAAGCTACTAGTTTTTTGGTTATGTAACTTGATTTGAGACTTCATGTTTAATGTAAGTCAGATTTCTCCTTCATATTCTTTGCCTATGATACTGAAGTGTTCATGATTCAAGGATTCACATGGATTGTTACAAATGTATTGTGATGTATGTTTGATTACAATCTTGTTTTAACTTTCTTCAATTCCTGAAACTTTGAATCCAAAGAGGATCTTGTGTTTGAAGTTTTTCCTCCTTAGGCTATTGGAAGAACTGATATCCATAGAAGACCTCTACATTATCCTTACCAGTTCTTCCTCCTACTCACCTTTACTACAACTTAATGACCGAATTTGATCAAGACCCCAACTGCTTGTGCATGTTGGTCCAGTTTTCTGAGTTAAAATGATATTATCTTGAGTCCGAGCCCATTTGATATCTTTAAAATTATTCATTGTGACATATAAAATGATGGGTACTGGTCTTACCTTCAATGCAATCTGAAGGTGACTTCTAGTGCTAATAGTTCTAAGCTTTCATAATAATTCTGGGTGGAGGCAGTTGACACTACAAAATATCTGGTGAATATTCCTCCTTCGTTGATGCTAGTCAACACGACTCCACATGAGGTATTTTTAGGTAAAAATACTTTGGTTTCACATCTTAAAGTATTTCTTTGTGATGCATTTTTTCATGTTCCCAAGGAAAAGAGGAGAAATATGGACACAAAGGAAGTCAAGTTTATTTTCATTGGATACAAAGAAGGAATGAAAGGATATAATCTATGGTATCTTGCATCAAGGAAAACAATGTACAGTCGAGATGTGGTCTTCATAGAAGTCGAAAGTAATTCTAAGCCTAAAGAAATTTTTTAGGCCAAGAGTAATCGAGAGAAGGCGTGATTTGAACTGAGGAAAAAATAAGATGATTCAGATGAGTCGACTAAATCAGGAGGAGTGGTTTGTTGGGTTGAACCCAGTTGTAAGGAGGTCAGAAAGAGTAAGAAAACTAGTCAAAAGGTATATTCAAATTTCATTCTGAATTTGTGTTAACTGTTGGCCCTTGGTTATGGAAGGAAGCGAAGAACAAGAAAGGAAAGGTAAAAAGTGAGCTTTGCGAGAGACACAATAATTGTCATTGAGTCGAAGTGAGCAAAAGAGCAGGAAAGATGGAGCGAAGTGCGGAAAAGAAATTCGTTGGATGAGGAGATCATGGATGACAGATCAGCAAGAAAGAAGGATCGTGGACAACTCAACAAGCAGAGAATGACATTATTGGATGCTTTTAAGCATCACGCGATGAAGAAGGAAAGACAGGCTGGTGAAGTCTAGAAAAAGTGGGTCAAGTTGACCTAGGGTTTTAGACACCAAGGGTTTTGGTATCTAGGGTTTTGGCACCTAGGTTTTGACCTAAGGTTATCGGTGATGGATTGTAATGTATAAATAAAGGTCAAGAGCACCTGGGTGGGGTTGTTGGTCATTGATTATTGGTATGATATTGTTTTTATAAATTTATTGTGAAGGGAGAATATTGTATTGTGAGATCTTCAGGTGTGTACGAAGGTCAAGTCCTGCAGCTGGGTGTGCAGGAAGAGGAGAGAAAGAGAGAGAAGAAATAAGATCTGCTAGTTGAGAGTGAAGATAAGAACTATATTCTTTGCCTTAATAAATCATAAGCACAGTTCTGTGGATGTAGCCCTAGAGAGAGGGTGAACCACGTATATTTTGTGTCATATGTGTGATTGATGCTTGGATCTCTGTCATTGTTATATTGTTATTTGCAGTCTTATGTTAGATCAGATCTATAGTTGTGCATGATAGAACTCGCTGATAAGTGATATATGAATGTTGAATTGTTGTTGTGATAGATCCACTTGATATTCCCTTGGTTGTAGACATCCTTGTCCTACAACCCCCCTCTTAAGCTGCTTCAGGTGAGACTGCATCTACTTCGCAGGTGTTGTTGAAAGGGCCAATAGCTAGGGCTTGTTGTGCACTCTTGAAGTGACCCTCGGGTCTGCCCCTGTGCCAACAAATGGTTCCATTGCCAGGACTTGAAACTGTGATTGCTAGGAACTGAGGAAGAAGAGAATTTGTGCAAAAGAAAGCTCTATGCGTAGATTTGTTACCCTAGTACGTAAATTTTTACCCAACCTATGAAGCTTTGTGCCGGGAATAAGGTCAAATCTGAAGAAAGGAAGATTAGATCTGAAGAAAATAAGCGAGACTTGAACGCTCTATTCTCTAAGAAAAGTAAAAGTGGAAATTTATGAAAGAAAGAGGTCAGATTTGCAGAAAAGAGGTAAGATCTGTAAGCTCTTCTCTAATAAAGGTAAGAATAGACAAAAGTTCTTAGATCTGGAAGCTTTGTGCTCTGTAGAAGTAAGATAAGTGAATTTTTTTTCGTTTCTAGAGCATGGGTCTAGGTATGTTTGATAGATTTTTTCCTAGCTTAAAAAATAGAGCATTAATAGATGAAATAAAGTTTGATATGAATAGATATGATAAGTATAATGATAGATATGTTATAGCTATGCATAGAAAGAATGTCAGGACTAAAAGATGGATGCAGGATCCTAGAAAGAATTTTCTACAGGTTAGCTATCATGATTCTAGTGTGCAGTACATAAGAGGTTGGGGATCATTTAAAAGAAAGAGAGGATTAATCCTATGTTACAATTGTAGAAAACTAGGCCATCTAGCTAAGGAATGCCCTGGTAGAAGACCTAGTTGTCTCTATTGCAAAGCTAGGGACCATGAGGTATTGGATTTCCCTAGAATGATTGCTAATTTTGAAAGGATAAATATGAATCAAGAAGACCATAAGGCATATCCAGAAAAGGTAGAAACCCAGCAAGAATCAGAGAAAGTATTACTACAGATGAAAGAAACCATGAAGGAACATAAAGATGTCCAATTACTAGAGATCTTCAAAGAAAAGGAGCAAGTCGAAGCAAGAATAGGGGACTTCGACATTGACTGTATTCTTGATGAAGAAACACAAGTGAACATTATGCCAGAAAGAAATTGGGAAGCTATAGGGAAGCCTGCCATGATTCCTTCATTGGGAGGAATATGACTATTTAGAGGAGAACTGATGATGTTATGTGGAAAACTCGCTCAAATACCTATGAAAGTCAATGGAACTTCGACAAAAGAATATTTTGATATTATCAAATTCATTGAGGACAACGCCCTGTTTACTATGCTACTCGAAAAACCTTGGATTGAAAGAGATCAAGCCAGAAAGAAGGAAGAAGAAAAGGTTTTAGAACAACAGAGACAAGAGTTAAAATATTTCATGACTAAAAGGATAGCAAAGTTGATAGAAGAATAAGAGAACCACTAGAATCCATCTGACACTAGAAGCCCATATGTCGAGGCCAAAGCTACAAAAAAGGCTGAAATTTATACCCTAGACAAAGAAGAAGTGATATACCTAAAACCTAGGAGAGAATCTCACTAGCATGAACTGACTATGTCCAAGGAAAATAAGAATCAAAATGGGAAGAGAATCACCGAGACAAAGCTCACTAGAAAGAAGGCTAGAAAGCTAAGTAAGAAGAAGGCTAAGATTGAAAAATTATAGAATATCCTAGAGGGTACCTCACAACAAGACACTTTGCAAAATTGGAGCTTCGTCGGGATATCAGAACAACGATATATACCACTTCACCGAGGCAACGTAATATAGCCTTTGGAAGCCAATATAACCGTTCGACTGCCGCTCTGAATGAGTTAGAAAGCATTTATGGCTCTCCACTAGACCGTTTGACCATGCAATAATAGACAGAACATAAGTTAACATAGCCTCATACCCGTTGCAAGCTGACCGTTGCTAAGTTTGCCTACTTAGTCCGTTGCACCACGCATCGAGAATACCTTTTTCTAAGTGAGAATTTGAGCCTGAAACCTGAGATTACTTCACCCTGTGATCATTGCCTTGTTCCCATACCGTTCACTATAGTCTTTGAATTTATTTCACACTTGAGATAGTTGACCCAAGCTTGTATGTAAGAGGAGTTCAGCGCTGCTAAGAAAGTAGTTGAAGAATTTTTGATTGAATTAATGACTGAGAGAGTCATGTCAGAGCGAGGATTATCTACAAGAGTCCAATCATCGTCAATAAGAGGACTCCAGGCCTCCCCTTCCACTGCTCACGCCAGTCCATCCTGACCGATCGATGAGAAATGGACCAAGCACAGGGATGACATCACAAATTCCAAGCTTATCCCACGCATTCTACCTACTTACTTACCACCTCTAAGTTGTGCCATCAACTGTGATAGTGTACCTCGAGACTTTGACTACACTTTGATCACTGCATACCTTCCTAAAGGGGTGCGTGCAGTTCATGCTGGCTAGGATAAGATTGCAGTATTGAAATTTAGTGATTTTAACCTTCGAGATCGTAAAGTTTACAGCAGGTTATCCCCACATAAGTACTTAACCAGGACCAAAGACAAGAATTCTAAGATTGTCCCGTAGTCATGGACCCAGAACCTCATGCAGTCCACACTGCTTAATGTAATGAAGATCCCACACTTAGGCAGACACCAGGAAGTCAACACATGTGTCAAGTTGTTGTTGTCCTACTACCACAGAGGATACTTATGGTTGGACCATTGCATCACTGTGGATACGACCTTGATCAATCGGATCACATGACTTAGTATGCAAGGCTCTGACCCACAATAGTTTTACCCTGGAAAGACCTCGTACCAAGAACTAGCGCAGAGGATAAAATAAACTTATGGCGATGTCAAGAAAGGCACACGAGGCTACAAGATAGCCTCTATCCAGAGTGGTACAATGCGTGTTTCCTGTCAACTGATTGCGGGAAAGCTAGTTTGCAAGAATAGACCAACACAAGAGACTAGATTCATAGTTGACATCGCAGGGAAGTGCGCCAAGGGACTACAGATGAAGTGGGCACAATACCTTGTATACCATCTAGAGCTTGATTGTAGAGAAGCGCAAGACCAAGGGTATGAGTTCCACTTTAGTTGGTTGCTCATACTAATCACTTTCATCGCCTGGGAGCTACCAGAAGGTGCCACTTTTCCAATGATCGAACCCTTAGAACCACTGGCCGCGAAGTTCACGCATTAGTAGTCCAATGTCGTCTTCCATGCCTATTACAACCAATTGAAGAATGCAATTCATGGTTGGACCATTGCATCACTGTGGATACGACCTTGATCAATCGGATCACATGACTTAGTATGCAAGGCTCTGACCCACAATAGTTTTACCCTGGAAAGACCTCGTACCAAGAACTAGCGCAGAGGATAAAATAAACTTATGGCGATGTCAAGAAAGGCACACGAGGCTACAAGATAGCCTCTATCCAGAGTGGTACAATGCGTGTTTCCTGTCAACTGATTGCGGGAAAGCTAGTTTGCAAGAATAGACCAACACAAGAGACTAGATTCATAGTTGACATCGCAGGGAAGTGCGCCAAGGGACTACAGATGAAGTGGGCACAATACCTTGTATACCATCTAGAGCTTGATTGTAGAGAAGCGCAAGACCAAGGGTATGAGTTCCACTTTAGTTGGTTGCTCATACTAATCACTTTCATCGCCTGGGAGCTACCAGAAGGTGCCACTTTTCCAATGATCGAACCCTTAGAACCACTGGCCGCGAAGTTCACGCATTAGTAGTCCAATGTCGTCTTCCATGCCTATTACAACCAATTGAAGAATGCAATTCAGTCTACACCATGCCTCACCCCAAACACACTTCATAGGTTCAACCTTTGATGAAATTCAGCGCAGACCACCACTTCACCTATATCACAACACACACTGATGAGCACAAACAACAACTCTAGTCATACTACAATATGATAGAAGAAGACTTGAAGCAGATTACCAAGGAATGGTCGTGGACATCCTTGTTGCAGCAAGCCCCGCAGAAATGTCCGACATGGATATCCCTGAAGCTATGCCAGATACACCTGGACCGAGAAAGACTAAGAAGGATGATGGAGTTCAAGATGTCCATAGCACATCCACGAAGACTACTTCGATATCACTAGCGCAGGGAGGTGATGGTGAAGAACTACGTGGAACAAAAGTTGAGCAAAACAAAGGTGAGGTTACTCAGCCTAGAGAGGAGGAGGATCCCTTCAAGAAAAGGAATATTACCCCACCAAAGCCCTCATACCGAAAGAAAAATAAGGCCACCCAGACTACGTTTAAGACTACCCTCACACCAGATGACTTCAAATTCTTAATCGCTATGTTGAATGATGCTTCACTAGAGATCGTAGAAAAGAAAGAAGCGAAGAAGGAGGAGCTATTCAGCCTAATCAAGGGTGAACTTCAAGAAGTGCAATAGGCACTCTAGTCCAGTTGAGCAGATTCTACTATGCCCTTAACAATTGGAACAATAGGAACAGGCGATGAGCCCACCCAATTACAGCAGATCGTTGATAAAGTCAAAGCTTGCCTTCGATGAGCTCAAGAAGACACAGCACAAGCCACCTAGGCTTTGACACAAGTATAGAGGACACTTCTAGAACAACAGAGTAAGGCAGAACGGGAAAATCTTACCCTGCATGCGAAGTGGGATGAGGAAAAAGCACAGTTACAACAGAGCAACAACCAGTTGCTAGCAGAGCAACTTGAAGTACAGGAAAGGGTTCACAAAGCACTTCTCTCTATGATGGTCATAGAAGTGAATATTGAAGAACGTGTCCCACAACAAGTGGCACAAATTGAATAAGTAATCCAGTAACTTCAGCAGCGCATCACAGATCTGGAACTTTGTACCGTGCCCGAGACTCCTCAAGAAATAAGAGACCTAAGGGAGGCAACTGCCCATAGCATAGTTGGTCGATTAAAAACCTTTGCCTTGGAATACAAGCAGATGAGTGCTAGAAGCACCCAGAATTATGAGAACCTCATAGAGAATCCAGAGTTGCAAGCATTGGAGGCACAACTCCAAGAAGCAAAGAAACACGCAGATACGCTACAAGTGCAGCTAAAGGCCTTGACCCCAGGCGAAAGAATGCTTCCATAACAACGCACCACCCAACAAAAGGTACACATGCTGCAAAGTAAAGTGATGGAAGTTTCCCAACGACTTCAACCAATCCAAGAAAAGGCATGCCTATTGTTCACTGAAGTTGAAAGCCAGGGAATTGAGCTTGAACAGGTTTTCATCACCACAACACAATGCCTAGAAGGGCCAGTAAATGACACGGTGATCCAGGAGTTCATCGACCAAGAGGTTGTCACACTGCAGTAGGTTGAAGTAGCTCAAGCCAAGATCAAGGCATTCGAGGTGGAATTGATCAGACCAGAGTGACTCGGGACGAGTCACATGTGAGTGTTGGGGTCCTGTTGGCCCTTGGCCAATTTTTGAGGAACACTTGGTCATATTTGACCATTTTTGGACTTCGACATCCTGTCAAAGATGGAGCACCAAGTGAAGCAGAGATCACAATATCTCTATGAACTTTTGGGCCCTTTTAGGGTTTTGGGTTAATGTAATGGGAAAGGGATGTTGACCCATGGGTTTACCCATGATTAGGAACACTTTTGTAATGTATAAATAGAAGGATAGGAAATTTAAGAAGGAGTAGATATGATTTCTTAGTGCAATTGGTAGTGCATCTATGTGATGTTGAATAAGTGCTCTGTGCGAATTGTGTAGGTCTTGCAAGGCTAAGTGCAAGTTACTGTGAGGTTGCTATAGAAAGCTAAGTGTTGTAATGCAAGGAAGAACGATATAGCGAGCTACGCAGATCTTCTTTCCTATGAAAAGAAGGGTTTTGGAGGCTTTGTGCTTGTAACATATTGAAGATGATAATAAAGAAGAAGATCTTGTGGACATATCCCCAGGGTGGGGGTGAACCACGTAAATTTGTTTGTTATGCTCTGTGCTTTGATTCAATGTGTTTTTTCTTATGCTATGTGCTTTGATATATCCACTTATTCTCTGTGCTTCTTAGATATATATGATTTTTAGATCTGATGTTTATGAGGATACTTAGTGTTGATCTACTAGATCTTATTTGGGTTACTATGGTTAAGTACTAAAATACTGTAGATTTGAGTGTACATCACGATGCTCTGTGCTATCTGTGAAGTAGAATAAGGGTTGAATATTGACGAATGACCGATGCTAAGTGATCTGTAAATGATATAATCAAATATCTATGTCCCAACTAAGGTTGCAGACACCTGAGTCTTGCAACCACCCCTGCCTCTACCTTGGGTGAGACTTCATCTTCTTCGCAGGTGTTGTCGAAAGGGCTGGTATTTAGGGATTTGTTGGTGCACTCTTGAGCATTGAACCCTGGGTTTTCCTCTGTGCCAACATTAACTACCACCAATGATGGGACCAAATTGGTCAGGGAGGCAATTGACTCAACAGAGGGAAAAATCTGGAAGGATTCCATGGTTGAAGAGATGGAATCCTTTCACAAGAATGAGACATGCAACTTAATCAAATTATCTAGTGGAAGAAATATTTTCGGTAGAAAATGGGTATTCGAGAATAAGATGAATGCAACAGGTCAAGTCGATAAATTCAAAGCTTGACTTGTAGTGAAAGGATATTCCCAAGTTGAAGGATTCGACTTCGGTGATATTTTTTCCCTTGTTGCAAAATTAAATTCCATTATCCTTCTCTTTTATTAGGTCTCCTTCAACAATCAGATTTTTAGGATCTCCTCCTAGGGAAATAATCTTCCTCTCCAACTCATTAATATGAATTCTATTGGATTTAGTGTTCACCCTCTCCTGCTTCAATTGCTTCACTATTTTGATTACCATGTTTTTCATCTTCCTCTTACCGAAAGAGGATTGAAATACCCCTCTATATAGAATATCACTTGTTTGTTGGTGAAATTCAATCATATCCATAGGGTGTATATCCAGAAGCTTTACTCTCATTTGAGTGGTTTTGTAATCTACAAGAAAAATAGTCTTAAGTACCTTTGAATCTATGGACAAATTGAATATTGTTGGTGCAAGTTTGAACAAACCGGGGTCCTTTTTAGGTTACCAACAAAAGGTACTATGTAGTGTAGAGCACTGACATTTTCATCTCCTCCGAAGAGAAGAAGTCTCACCCGAAGTGCTCCTGAGATAAATAGATAGGGAAGGGTAGGGAAAATAATTAAGAGGATCCATAGAGCCTTTAGGAATCATTCCTGATCTTGTGCAAGGGACATGAATAGATATGAAACATACATGTGCAAGAATCGAACCTACTTACATTGCTAGCAAGCATTTAAATGTAGAACCATCAAATAGAACTCATAAGCCATAAGGAAATACCGTAATACATAAGTAAACACACAGAGACACATCATATTTGAAATTTTCGGTCCTTCTTCATATTTTCTTAAGAATCCTTCTTTGATTATAGACTCACAATTACAGAGTAGTGCACTATACAGACTCTTGGCTCTGGACTCATGTTTTAGATATCCAATTCTCAAAACTGATAGATCCCATTCATTACAGACTCAAGACTTGACTTAACTCGACTTACAACAATCAACAACTAATCTGATTGGGTAACAACAACAAGAATGACTAAATCAATCAACTCAACCATAACCTGAGTAACTCTTTTACAATTATGTTTACCTCTATATATAAGTTGGGTTGTATCTTCCTTCTCAGCTTCCACGCTTTCTTGTTCTGTTGCAACCGTTTGTTGCTTAGTTGGCATTGCGCTGACTTTCACAACTGATTTTGGTTTCTCTTTCTCCAGGCCTCTGATGAAGCTTACACAAATCATTCTCAGTCAAAACTTGCACGTTTCCTTATCCAAAAATGAAGGGCCCAATAGGCTCTGACCACAATCCTTGACTCACCCTCGAGTCAAGCGCTTGGTTCTTTCACATCCTCTAGGAGCATCTATTGTTTTCTCTTGTCCTTCTTTTCTTCTTCCTTGGGCTCTTTTGTTTGTTCTTTATCTTCTTTTAACTCTTCAAATGAAGGGCCCAACTCTAGTACTAACTCTAAGGCTCGTTGTTTCACTCCTTGAAAGATTCCATATTTATCCTGCCATTTCCAGGCGAGGAGTGATGCCTCTACAAGAAATTGTTGGGTCGTCTCTTTGCTATATTCCTTTGGCTTGGCCTCGACCAACAAGTTCCACTTGGAATATGTTGTTGCATCAACTTGATGCATTTGCATGTAGGATGTATGAATTATGGGTCAAAATTCATGCAGATCCTTCTTGACTACAGACTGTGCCTCAAAGAGTGTATTCAATTCATTTTTAACCTGTTGGATTATGTCGAAATTTTGTGGTTGCTCCACGGGATCCATTATGGCCGCAAATTCTTTGTTTAGCACCTGTATATTTATGCACACCTCCTCCAAGACTTGGTTTAGTCGAGTGATTATTCCCATACACTCATTGACTTCCCAGAAAATTTTGGTGCATTCCGTTGTGTTCTTGTTCAATGTTGCTTGGGCGTTGTTTCCTTGCAATATTATCTTCTACATCTTCTCCTGCAGCTCTTGAGGTTGTTTCTCTACTTCTTGTTGGACCTGTTGTAGCTTTGCTTCTAGCTTCTCAGCTAGAGTAGTGAGTTGTGTCCATTCTTCTTGTAGAAGCTCGATCTATTTCTCTGGCTCGTCATCCTAGTTAGCTTCCGGTAGGTCGAGCACAACCTTCCGAATCTCTGGCCACGCTTCAGCAAATCTTTTGTGCACCTTTTCTAGTTTTCTTTGGACTTGTAGTTTGTGATGCTCTTGTTGTATTCTGCATGTTTTTACGATGAACTCTTCCTTCCTTGCAACCTCGGTAGATCTCTCGGCCTCCTGGAGCCTTTTCTCTATTTGGTTCATTGATGCTCGAATTAGTCCAAATAATTGCTTTGCTGGCCACTGTACCAGGTCAATGGATGAAGGAGTTGTGTTGCTAAGTGCCCGTGTCTGTAGCGGAAGTCCACTGGTCGTTGAATGGTTCGAGTGGGTTTCTACCTCCTCCTTTGTTGGTGGCGCTGGTGCGATCCTCAATTTTAGCATTGTGGGAAAAAGAGTCAGAACCTTTGTTTTGTCTATGCAAAGTTGCATCAATTCAGCGCATTGCTGAGGGTTTTGGAGGACCCGCTCCATTTGTGCTCGTGTAGATGTCGTATCCTACCCAATTTTTGATTCAGGTTCATTCTGAGCATATGGTATCTCCAGCTCTTTCGATGCTTCTGCTTCATGCACCTTGATTTCTTGGGCACCCTCACCCTTGGCTGGTGAGGTGATTTATTGGTTTCTTTCGGCTTTCAACTCCTCTCTAGTTCGGGCTTATTTTTCTTGCATTGAAGACTCAGGCTGTTGTTCCTGGGTGTCTAGATTCGGATCATTCAGCTTCATGCTCGGCTCTGATTATTTGGGGTTTGGACTAGAAACTTTTGATGTTGGTTTGAGTGACTCTTGGGTTATTCTTGGGAGTCCTCGCTCCACTAGTTCTGGTTGATCGAGTTGCATCAACTCTGGGGTTTTGGTTTGGGGTGGAATGGTGGTGGCGAGGCTTTGTGATTGGGGTGGTGGATGTGATGGAGGGTGCTTAGTGACGAATGTGGATGTAAGTGTTTCAAACTCCGACTAATCCTAAATATCAATGATAGTGGTGGCTTTAAACGCTACGTGGGTGTGGGGGGTAGTTGATGCAAGGATTTGGGGGTTTAGAGGTTTGTTCGGAGAGACCCCGGTTCTGGGCCTCTTCACCAATTATTCGATACCGAACACAACACCCAAGATCTGGTTAACATCCACACCTCACAACACGACATCGTCTGGCAGCTGACAGAGGGTTGGTCTTTTCCTCCGCTCCAATTATTGTATCTCTTCTTCCTCCTTGGAGTCTGATTGTACCATATCATCTGGCTTCTTCGGCTCTGGGCCTGAGCTCAGTCGTTCTCCTGCTTCCTTGTCTTTTTTCTTCAGCAACTCCATAGGAAAAATGTAATGCATCCTCGACTTGCATGGATTACATTTGACTCCTATCCATGACATGAATTCCCTGTCAAAGACCTCCTCGTCTAAATAGAATGGCAGCATTCTTGTCTAGAAATGTTCCCTGCTAACATGTCTCGGCCAGAAAAATCTATGGTGTCAGTTCATGCTGAAGGAGATATTTCTCGTATTGCAGTTGAGGAGCTCCTGTGGGATGCGCAACCTATGCGTTGCATCTATCAGACCATTATACCATTTAGCAAATGTTGCAGCATTGAAGGTTGTATTCTCCGAGTCTGGTCTGGACTGCCATGGCTCAAACATCTTCACCATGTAGACCTTATCTGGTATTGTCGATTCTCTACCCACTTCCATTTGAACATTGTGAATGCCACAAGTAGGTATCCATAAGTGAAGGTTCCTCCCTTCTCTTGCGCTTCCTCACAAACTACATGTAGTTCCTCTAGCAGGTAACTACACCAATTAAATACTTCTCCATTGGCACAAAAGTCGATGAATGATAATGCATCTAGAGTGCATTCACCCTTGTAGTATGATCACATAACCTTGCTGGCTATGTTGTAACAGCCAGTCCAGACTTTATTGGGTAGTATTGGTTCAATTATTATTATGCGTCCTCCCCTCTGTGTTGAATTTCTCGTACAGGATAAGCTCGCCTTTCTTTTTCCCATGATTACTGGGGCCCTAGAATCCTTTCGACACATCCTCTCCTTGGGAGGATAGTCCAGTAAGCTTCTGGATGTCTTCATCATGGATTGGATACCATGTATCCAACCATAGACTTTTTTCATGGACCCTGCTTATCAAAAGTTTCCTGCACTGCTCAATCTCACCCGTGGTACCAAATACTGGTAGGTCTCTCAGGTTCATGATGGTCGAATTGAATAAGTTGATGAAGTCTTATTTTGGCACAAATTGCATACCTCTGATTCCATTCGGGGACATCTCCCAAAATACATATGTGTACATATGTGGGAACAGGACTGAATCCATGAGGTCAAGGTCGAAGAGCTCAACATGCTCCACTTTCCCTTTGAGATCGCCCACAACCTCGACCTGGGGGTCACATGGATCCTCTGGTACCACTTCTTTCGACATGGCACTTCGACTGGCTATGGTTCTCAGCCTTTAGGCTTCTACAACAACCTAAGGACTACAGATTTCAAAATGGTATAGGCTGGTTTGCTCTACTAAATTCAAAAATGGCTACTCTTCTTTTGGAAATGATGCAATTGTGGGCGAGTTCTCAGGGCCTTATACTTGTCTTAACTCACAAGTTTAGCAATAATTTTTGTTCATCATGACTATATGGACACAACGAGATCCGAGTTGTCTGACGGGAAAGTTTAACAGGGTAAATCCTATTGGGTGATTCTGGCATTTACTTATTTGTGTGAGTGGAATAAGGACGTCGTTGATTTCATACCTTTCCATTTGACGGTTGGGTATCTGAGCGCAAACTTTGATGGCATATTTTCATAATGCGTCTTTATGTCTTAAAGAACTTCAGACATGGTACCGAAATGGAAATAAAGGTTGTAGCTAGACTAGGTTCATGTGGCATGTGGATTCAGATCGTATTTGTATTCATCCTTTCTCCAACCACAGAGGTTGTCCCTGTCATATTAATGATTGTCATTAATGGATTCTCTTAAGATTTGGATCCCTCACTACAGAGTCATTAGTTTTGTATCAAACAACACTTAATCAAAAAATGAACTATGTGTCATGGCGCAACACTATGCATATTGACTTTAGTACTGAACTTACAAAAATTTCAAAAAATTTAAATCTATCTATTGTACAAGCTCTTTTGTAATAGAGAGACAATCCCTCTTTCCCTCTTTTTTAGTTTTTAGACAGGTAGGGCTTCAGGCGAGCGCCATTCACCCATCCTGGTCACAACAGACCATTTAGTTGCACGATTCTGACTACTCTTGATGGTCAATTCTCCACAATCATGAATGGTCCCAACCAGTGCATACACAACTTTCCAGGATGCTTCTGGTACCAACTATTGTAGAGTAGCACCTTGTCTCCTTGTGTGAATACCTTGGTCTTAATGTTCTTGTCATGCCAATATTTTTGTCTTTCTTTTTCAACCAACTGATGAAAGTCTGCTAGAAATCTGGTCTCCTTGAGTTCTTTTAGTTATGTAAGTCTCTGCACAATGGATTCCTCTTCTGTCATGCGCATGACTTGTGAAATATACAAACTTGGAGTGATGAACTCGGCAAGCACCACTGCCTTTCTCCCATAAACCAACTGGAACGGTGTGTACTTGTAGAGTTTCTTTGTGGTTGTCCTGTAAGCCCATAGTACAGCTGGAACTTGGTCATCCCAGTCCTCTTGATTTGCGCAACAAACCTTTTTTAGTCCCCTTTCCAGGATTTTGTTGAAGGCTTCGATTGTTCCATTGGCCTTTGGGTGGTATAGAATGCTCTTGTGATGTTGAATCATGAATTTTATTGTAAGTGTTGCTATAGTGTTGCTAATGAAATGAGCTCCCTGATCACTGGTTAGGCTCCTGGGACATTCAAACCGAGTAATGATATTTTCAAAAATGAACCTGGCAGTAGTATCTGTCAAAAAGTCCTGTACAACTACTGATTCTACCCAATGGGTAAGGTAGTTAGTCACGATAATGATGTACCTAGCCTTTGAATGTTTGGTTGTGGGTTTGATTGGTCCAATGAAGTCAACTGCCCATTTCTCAAATGCTTGTAGAGCTCTAACTAGTTGTAGAGGTAGTTCATCTCGGTGTGACAGCTTGCCCATGCATTGAAAAACATCACACGATCTAGCATATAATTTTGCATCTTTGAAGAGTGTTTCCCACCAAAGTCTTGCATGTAGAAATTTTTGTGCTATGGCATTTCCTCCTACGTGGCGTCTTGCAACTCCACTATGGCATTCCCAGAGTATATCCTGCCTTTGATGATCCAGGACACACTGTCTGAGAATGTTGTCTAGTCCTAGTTTATACAACTGTCCGATGATCATTTGGTAATTTTCTTCTCTAACAACCATATGGTGTCTCTGGGTTGCGGAATATGTTTCAGGACAGGCCCCTGTACTGAGAAAGATTGATATGTCCTCCAGGT
Source organism: Picea mariana (assembly GCA_032191745.1). Classification (NCBI taxonomy): domain Eukaryota; kingdom Viridiplantae; phylum Streptophyta; class Pinopsida; order Pinales; family Pinaceae; genus Picea; species Picea mariana. The sequence continues at coordinate 107,968 of JASDQU010107545.1, forward strand.
ATTCTGGTATGGCCTCAATCCTGAACAAATCTACATCTGGGAGCTAATCATCTACTACTCTGCCACTTTCCCCTGACCCTAACCTGGACAGGTGATCAGGTCCTACATTGCATCTTCTCAGCTTGATGATAACTTCAAAGGAAAATTCCTGAAATAGCAGCAACCATATACAAATTATCCCTTACAACACAGGCTTGTTAACTAGATATTTCAATGCAGAATGATTAGTGAAGAATTTGAAATAAGACCCTAACAAATAATGTGTAAATTTCTGCAAATCATAAACCATGGCCAAACCCTCCCTTTTTGTCATTTTGTAGTTTCATTCTGCTTGCAACAACTTCCGACTCGCAAAATAGATAGCGTGATCCATAGCTCCACCAAGTTGCATTAAGATGGCTCATAAGGCAATTCCTAAAGGATCTACATGGATGTAAAATTTATTCTCCCAGTCTGTGAATATCATAACCGGTGTTGTGATGAGTTTTTCCTTAAGTGTCTCAAATGCTTTATCACATTTGGGAGTCCAATGGAATGTTTCAACATTTTTCAGTAGGTTTTCCAGAGGTGCAGTAATGTTGGCATATCTTCGAATGAACCTGCGATAGTAACCTATGTGTCCTAGTGTGGAGCGCAAATGCTTAGCACTCATGGGTGGTGGCATATTCACAATGGACGCATCTTTGGCTGGATCTACCAATACTCCTTCTTGACAGACTATATGGCCCAACAAATTCTCAGGTGGTACACAAAAGATACACTTTATAAGATTCAATGAGATCTGCAACTCTCTACATCTGTCAAACATTAGCCTTAGCAATGCTACATGTTCCTTGAGCAGGCTATATATTGTCCAATCATCCATATAGAATTCTATAAATTTGTGAATGAAATCTCTAAAATATGCTATCACAATCCTGGAGAAAACTGCAGGGGCGTTCTTTAAGCCAAATGGAATCACGTTGTATGCAAAAGATCCCCATTCTGTTATGAAAGTGGTCTTTATTTTTTCCTCTTCAGCGATCCTGACTTGATGGTATCCTAAAAATCCATCTATGAATGACTATGCTTCCTTTAACGCAACCTATTCTATCACCTCGTCTATAAAGGGTGTTGGGAAGGGCTCATGTACACAGGCATAGTTGAGACTTATGTAGTCTACACAAACTCTAATATCCTCTGTGTTTTTCTTTCTTTGAATGACTATCGAGTTGATCCACTCTGCTTCTTCTACTGCAAAAATGAGACCTACTTCTAACATCTTATCTATTTCCTTCTTAACTTTCTCTTTTACTCTTGGGATAAGACGGTATGGTCTATGTCTGATAGGCTTGGATCCTAGTTTTAACTCAATCTTCATTTCTCCCATGACTCCTTTGATTCCCTTTAACTTGGAAAAAGTATTTGGGAACAAATCCTCATATTCCCGCAATAAACTCTGTATTTCCTGACTGGTTTTCTCATCCCAGTAATCTACCACCATAGCTATCTTGGGTTTCTTTGCAGTCCCTATGTTGATTTTGCACAATTTTAATGGGTGATTGTAGGAACTATTGGTCTGGCTGGGTATGGTGTTTTGGATTTCTCTGCTCCCCTCTGTTTCTTTGATGGCTAGGTTTCTCAGTTATTCTAAGTCATCTAGGCTTTCTGAATCTTTGATAATATGATAGCATTCTATAGGCTTCTCAGTTGAGGGAAAGTGGAGATTTGTTTGAAGTCCTTGGCTATGCTTGGCACATACCACTAAGTTTGATTTCTGATTACCATTATCTGTAAAAAGAAATTGTTTAATCTTCTGCAGGGCTACTTCAAGCTCAGGGTACTTACTTGTGAATGAGAAGTCCTTGCAAAAATGAGCTACCAACATTTTCCAGTCGTTGGTTTGTCTTCTGGTTTCCTCATGTATAAACCAAGATTTTGGGATTAGTCCTAGAGAGTGGGGAAATACCTAAATCTAGAAGTGAGAGGGTATCCCCACAACTTGCCACTGTGTCGCGCACTATTCAATGTGTATTCTAGGATCCAATTCTCCACTGAACAGTTGCGAAACTTGGAGATCCATCTACAACTCTGATTCCAGCTACTCCTTGTTCTGGAACATGTACTTGATAGCTTGCTTCACCTCATCCCAAGTTTTGAGTATGACTTTATGATTAGCCCACCATCTGGCGGGGTTGTTCTAAAAGGCTACATCTAGTACTGAGATTATTTTATCTTCTCTTATATATTTCTCCATATTGTGCAAGAAAATGTCGAGATCTAAGGTGTCATCGTATTCTGGGTGTTCTCTAACTTCGGTCCCAATCCATCTGGTCACTCTCACAGTTGCACATCTTCTTGAGAATCTTTCGTGCAACCCTTGTTTCCAACTATCAAAAGCCAATTCTGAATCTTCATTGTTGACTATATACTTCTCCAACTTACTGACCCATCAACGGTGGGGTTTATATAATCGTTTCTTGTCCCAACTATTACAGTGTTCAACCGGTCTAAGTATTCCCCCTCCATATTATTGTCTATTGGTTCTGTATACCTAGGTCCTTCATATGGATCCAAAGGTTGAACTACCTTGATTCCATCAACCTCAAAGGTCATGGTGTATTTCTTTAATTCGATTACTACATAATTATGATAGGCCCAATCAATTCCAAGTAGTGTAGGGTAGGGGTCCTTATCTCCCATGATCTCAATGACTTCAAAGTCAGTCATTGTTTTTACTCCTGCTACATATATTTCCATGTTCTCCAGTCTTCCTATGGGGAAGATACAGTATTGGTTTTCCATTATTAACTGAATTGGGGAATATGTTAGCCTTGGTTTTCCTAAGGCTTCCTAGGTCTTCTTAAGCAGAATGTTCACATCTGACCCTAGGTCCAACATGACATCCTTAATTTCAAATTCATCTAACTAGTCTATTAATCTGAATTCCTTGTCGATTCATACTTTTCTTCGCTGCACTCTCTGAGCACTTTTCTTAGGAATATTGGCCCTTATCCTTGCTTCTGGGGGTTCTTCGTTTCCTAAAACTAGGTATAGCGCATTGTACAACTTTTCTGTTAGTTGGTCATTCCATAGAATGTTAGAGAATAATTGAAACCAAAGGCCAACTACGTTTTGAGGTTGCTCAAGCTATCTTGGTATGACTACAGGGTTTCTAGGTGTAGGGGGTGAAGCAGGGACTTGTGCCATCTTAGGGTAAAAATTCGGTTGGGGGGGGTTCTCTCACATTTCAGGACTAGGAATATTTTGAAATACTTCTATCGCATCTTTAAAGAACAACTTTTGTTTTAGAGGGTCGTACCTGTCTCCCTTAGGTGTTGATTTTTGGATCTGATGTAGAGTATCAACATCAGCTCCTATCTTCTCTCCTCCTCGAGTAACGATATTAAGGTTGGGAAATTGTCCCTTAGAAATCCTCTTGATTTCTGAGATGATAAGGTTAGTTCCTCTTTGTCGTACTCTTTCTTCCCACTTTGCTATTAACTTTGGGCAGTCTTTTGTTGCATGTTCGTTGTTTTTGCAGTGAGAGCACCATGGCCGCCTTGGATGAGAATAGTATCTAGCCAAGTGACCTTTCTCATCACAGTTATAACATCTTCTTGGTCCTCTTCCCCCAGTTCTTCCTCCTCTAAAGTCTCCTCCAGCTCCACGACCTCCTCGACTTCTTCTTGGCCACTGAGGGTTTTCATTCACCCTGAAAGTTGTTCGGTCTAACCTGTCTGCAAGTGCATCCAACGCTCTACATTGATTGGTAGTATGTGTGGTAGACACGCAGAACTCATAGTGTACTGTGTTTGGTACTGTCAAATTTTTCTGCATGATGGGGCACTTTCTTGGCCCATGCCCATGGGTTCGGAATATTTCACAATACTTGGTTGTTGGTGCTACTTGACCTCCTAGAAAAGCATGATACAGGGTGGGGTTATGGAATGGTAAGTTCATTGACACTTGAACAACTCCTCCTATGGGTCCTGGTGGGGCTACCATCAGATTCTGAGGAGGTCTCATTCCCCTCATTCACAGACATTCATTTGCCAAATGACCTTCCATATAACATCTAGTGCACAAAACCTGTGGCTGTCGTGGTCAAGGTATCGTCAACTCCTGAATATTTTTTGTGAGTGTCGATATCTACCCTTATAGTTGTGTCAGATTCACATCTAGTGAGGGTCTAGTTACTCTCAGGTTCCCAGGGTATCCCTCCATGGCTTTAATATTCATCAATTTTTCCAAGGTGTCTGTTAACATAGCTATTCGTTGTTGTGTTAGCGGAATCCGAGTCAGAGGCAGTAACCCCTAAATGTACCACTCCCTTTGATGTTCTTCATGGATTGGATGTGCCAACCTCACTATGGCATATTTGAACTTCTAGCTGTATTCCCAGGTCGATTCACCTTCTCGTTGTTGGATCTCACGTATCTCTGTTAGAGCATGTTGTTCTGACTGGGGTAGTTTGAACTCTTCTATGAACCTTGTCCGTACTTGGACGACTGTGAACGCTTGACCTTGCATCCATGGCACTCCCAAATCAATGATATTCATGTACCACTTGAGAGCGTGACCTCTCAAGGTTGTCTGGAACATGACCAACTTATTCACATCTGGAGTCCCTCTATATCTCCAGATTGCCTCGCACAGGAACCAGTGTTGCTCAACGTCTTCATCTCCCTTACCCCAAAATTATGGGTATCAAGCAATCGAACCTCCCGCATGGCTGGCCATTGCTGATATTGTTGTTCCTATCAATATGAATCCTAATGGTGTTGCTTTCGATCTACTAGGGGATCCCAATATCCTCCCTACAATCGCACTTCCTGTTTGTGACTGACTAATTAATTGTATTGGAACAAAATTAGCATGAGAAGGTAGTATTGGACTTACTGCTTGTATAGAAGACACTTGGGGTATGGGTGATTCGAGGTTGGTGCCACTGGATTTGGGGAAGTTTTCTTTGATCTGGGGGGTCTCATTTGCTTCCACTGGGATGATCTCCTCAGCCGAATTCCCAATATCTCATGTTATCGGGGCTAAATCTTCTCTTTCTTCTCTAATATTCATGTTGGCTTCTTCCTCTCTTACATCTGTAACTTCTCCTTCTTGTCCCACCTCCTGGGGAATTCTTTCTCTCCATGCTTCTCTCTCATTTAACCTTTTAGTGTCCAATCGTTCATGTCTTCTCATATTTTGTAGTTCTTCCATCTGTCTTTCCTCTACTTCTCCCGATTTGCCTTCTTTCCTCAACTTCTCAAACCATCTTGTTGCTTTATTGATCTTTCTGCACCACCATTTCTCAACTATGGCAGCTCTCTTCAAGACTTGCTCATCTCTTGAGTCCATTTATTGATGTTTCCCCCCCATTTGTCAAATAATCTTTCCCCTTTCTCATGCCATGACTCTCACCCTGTCTCACCCTACCGCAAGCGAGGGTGTTTACGTTGCCATCTTAGTTGGGGACATAATCAACATCCCTTCCTCCATCAAGAAAACCTTAATCCATAGGGGGATTTCTCTCAATAGCCTTCCTCTTGCGTCTTTCTTGAAAATTTCCTCTGCCTGCAATAAAGACTGGTGGTTCTCAACTACAAATTCGATTATGTATCCCTCTAGTGTGGTGCTAACCTAGAAATCCACATCTCGTGTAACTGGACAATCTAGCCTCTGAAGTGTTGCTAGCTTCTTGATATCCCACGTGTAGATCCTCTTAACCTTCCCTTGGAACTCTGGAGCTTCTTGGAGCCTCTTTATCCAGTAGAAAAATTCTTCCGGGAATTTAACCCATAAAATCCAGTACTGGTCGCTCGATCTTTCTGAGTAAATATTGCTTCACGAGTGTTTTCCACTAATTTTCTCCTCAATTCTTCTTCTTTCCATATGAATGCATCACAATTTCTTTCCCACCATTGATCAATACCAGATCTATAGATCAGCAGAAGCATTCTCCCTATAGGTTCCCTTTTAACACAGGTCCTAGCAATGTAACCATTTTGTTGGCGTGAGTTTGATCAGACCAAGGTCCTTCTCAGGTTACCAACAAAAGGTACCATGTAGTCTAGAGTGCTGGCATTTTCATCTCCTCTGAAGAGAAGAAGTCTCACCCGAAGCTGAGACAGATATATAGGGAAGGCTAGAGAAAAGACTTAAGAGGATCCATAGAGCCTTCAGGACTCATTCCTGATCTTGCACAAGAGACATGAACAGATCTGAACGATACATGTGCAAGAATCAAACCTACTTATGTTTCTAGCAAGCATTTAAACATAGAACCATCAAATAGAACTCATAAGCCATAAGTAAATACTGTAATGCATAAGTAAACACACAGAGACACATCATATTTGAAATTTTGGGTCCTTCTTCATATTATCTTCAGAATCCTTCTCTGATTACAAACTCAGAATTACACAGTAGTGTGTTGTACAGACTCTTGGCTCTGGACTCATGTCGCATATCTCAAATTCTCAAAAATGATAGATCCCATTCATTACAAAATCAATACTTGACTTAACTCGACTTACAACAATCAAAAACTAATCCGACTTGGTAACAACAATAAGAATGAATAAATCAATCAACTCAACCACAACCCGACTAACTCTTTTACAATTATGTTTATCCCTATATATAAGATGGGTTGTGTCGTCCTTCTCATCTTGCACACTTTCTTGTTCTGTTGCAACCGTTTGCTTCTTAGTTTGTGTTGCGTTGACTTTTGCAACTGCTTTATGTTTCTCTTTCTCTAAGCCTCTGATGAAGCTTGCACAACTCATGCTCAGTCAAAACTTGTGCAATTCCTTATCCAAAAACAAAGGGCCCAACAAATATACCCTATTGTTAATCCATAACAAATAGTAATTTTGTTTGAGTTGTGTTTTATCCATAAGCCCTAGGATACATTTCCTTTTTTACCCCTTGATTTTTTCTCTTCATATCCAAATACCATGAAAAGAGTGACAGATTCTTATCATAGGTTCCTTCAGCTATAGAGGTATTTAAAACTTCTTGTGTTGACAATAGATCTGAACTGAGATGCTCAATAGTGATGGTAGGTCCCTTTGAGGTTGAACTAGCTTCACTTGAACCTTGTATATTTTGAAATATACCCTTCCTTTATCCTATAAACTCATCTAAGAAACCATATAAGTCTAATTATTCATCACCTTTAGTCATTTTTCTCAGTTGTTCACTCAATTTATCATCAATATCCATTTCAGAATGCATGTCTGAAAATTTCCTATTTCCAATTTGTAATTCTTGTTTCTAAGGAGTTTGAATTACATTGGATTGGTCCATTGATTGAGTGGTAGTTTAATTTTGTGCCTCTTCATCTATAATATGCTTAACATACTCCCATGAATCTAGGTTAACAATTGTTTCAACTACAGGATTTAGCAAATACTTGTACATGGATCTTATGACTGCAATCACACCATGTGGGGCATACACCCATTTACTTCCTTTTTCAAAATTGAGTTGTTGTAGATTTTCTTCTGTAACAACTAGATAAGTTCTAATCTTGACCAAGAAAGAGCTAACCTCTTGAGGCAACTTGAAAATTATGGCCTCCTTATGCTAGGAAAAATGAAATTGATCTAAAATGAGCCTTTGTCTGATGTATTCCAAAGAAAATATTCTTTGAGTTAGTAAAATTGGAAGCTTGTATGGCTCGTGTTAAAAACCATATACTCTAGTGATGGTGTGATCCTCATCTAGGTACCAATTTCCTAATCTGGTATCTTTTCTCAGATGCAATATCTTTTTAAACTCACGAAACATCCTAGGAGTCTGAGTGCCATGGAGCATAATGTAGCATGCACTCATGAACTTGTTTACATAAAGGTTGAAACATGTATTGTGGTATTGTTTCCTCACCTCCTTAGTCCACTCAATTAATATCTTGGATTTACCTAAATCATCTATTGTTTTGATCCCAAAGCTATCAGAAAAGAAAGAATTAATGAATAATATGAGGTGCACCAAGTAGGCCTGGTACCTAAAAGACTTAGTGATGTGGAAATTTGACAATTTGAAGTTTATGAAATCCTTTAGGAAATAAGAAATAAAGGAACCCTAAAAATGTCTCTTCCACTTATATATCATGTTCATAGAATAAAACCTGACAAATCATGGCAATAGCCTACATGGTTAGTTCAGGGAAGATGGTGTATTTGAACGGAGTTGGACTAGTTGGTAATGGGGCATCTGGAGCTAATAGATTACCGAGTGGATTCTCTCTTTAAGAATGTGATAATGCTTGGTACTTAGAGTCAAGATCATCATCATCCATGGTTTAATCATATATAGCATGGTCTAAAATTTGGAGCATTTGGGCAATACATACTTTACTTATTTCACAGACTATCTTAGAATCATGTACATAAATTATTTTTTGCATATACATCTAGTAATTCAAAGACAATCAATTGAATAATTATGGAAAGTGATAGGTTTGTGGAACAATTGATCTTTTCATGTTTGATTCCCATAAGTTCAAGCTGTTTCGACCATTGTTAGTGTCATCTTGGGCTCTTTGGATTAATTGGTCAAGGTGAGGGAAAGACAATGTAGGGTCAAAAACATCCCTTTCCTTGTCCTCCAAGTGGTCATTATATACAATCATTTTCTTGGATGGTTTGATTTGGATAGGGTTCGATTTAGTGGCCATTTGATTACTTTTAGTGGGGGAAGACTGACTACCTTTCTCCATCTATCCTTATTTTAATCAATACAAACACATTTGAAATAAGCAAATAAGAACATTATCCGAACTTATTTTTCGAAGGAGAATTTGATTGTTTTTACTAAAGTCTATTGTACTCGTAACAATGTTTACCATGTGCATTTACCTCATTTTCTTCAGGGGTAATTGTTTTAAACTTTTTTTAAAATTGTTTGGATTACATTGACGCAACACATTATTTTTTTTCCCTACATTGACGTGGCACATGTCCTCAATTCATGCATTTCAAGGGAGAGCTAAAGTGGTTTCATAATACCACCCATGCATACCGAAATGAATAAGATGATGACATGTTATCACCCGTTAATACAATGGTTCCAAATTTAGGCCTCCGACCCCTTGTTATCCAGTGTGCACTTTCATCGGCCGAAATAAGTTGAGACCATTAATATTTTATCTATATCAATGGTCCAATCGTGTTTGTTGAATTTTCATTTCAAACCATGTTTTCTCTCTGTTGTGCATATAGAAATATGACAAAGTGATGTAGTATACAGGATATAAAACCTAAACTAACGAGTGAATGACATGGAAAACTTCAAGTAAATAGCATTCAAACATAACCATTGTAAACCATTTAATATGGAACAAACAACTACATGATCTGCATTCTCTATATACATCACCAACAAGGCTACATACTGATACATCACCAATGAGGCTACATACTAACAACATTGTCAAGTCGATCCCTCTGACGTAAAGGTGGGGTCAACTTCTCCTTGTCCTGGTATGCTCCTCTATGCATTGTCCTTACTTGCAGGTGTAGATCCAATGCAAATGTTAGCAGGTTTCTCCTATTCGTAAACTCTGTACTGATAGGTGGGGTCGATCCAATGAAAATTTTAGTGGGATGACCCTCTTCACACTCTCCTTATCGGCAATTTGGGTTGAACAATGCACTTGTAAACTGGTTTGGGAGAGGGTTTATTTGGTTGGTTTTGGTGCCATAGTGTTCTTTATGTTTGAAATGTATATTTTTATGTTTTTTTACAATTGTTTTCTCCTTTTCTTTCAATAAAACGTGTTTATTCTTACTACAAATTATTCCTTCTCACATAATTTAAAATTCCTTACAAAAACTTAGCATAGTATAAATCTATATGAGTGGAAATATGAAATTTTGCATTGGCTTAAGTAGATTGAAACCAACAAATTATAAACAAAATATCTTTCTAACATATGCTTCAGATGAATATTTCTTGTAAATATCCTTTAGATAAACAAAACACACATTGGTCAAATAAGACATGATTCATTAAAGGAGAAACTTAAGTCATTTATATTAAAAATGAAATATACAAAGTATTAGGATAAAAGCCTAGAATTATCAAAATTACAAAAGATATCTTAATCACATCCTCAAACACAGTACTTAAACAATATGACTAGCATATAATGATCTAATTCTATTTAGGAATCACCCATTTCCTCATCTTCACCAATGTAGACATTATGCCCAATGGTAGATGAACTAACATCGCCAACCCCATTATTCTCCTCAGCTTGGAATTTGGGAAATTTTAGAACATGAAGATCATGTTTAATCCCCATTAATGCATTCATAATTATGTTCAGTTTGTTCTTAACCATGAGCTGAAAGTCCACCGTGGATTGTTCATTCCTTTCATGATATTTAAAATTTTAATTCCTTGCTTTAGGAGCACTCTTAACTAAACAAGTAGGAACTCCAGGAAATGTATCTACAAACCTTTTTGAAATAATTGATGCTTCAAGAATAACAATTGCATAATTTATAACACTAGAAGTAGCTACAAAAGTATTACCAATCTTCGAATTATTTTCGTTTCTCTGGTAATTTGAGGCTTTTGTCTCCATTAGACATGTGTAATCACCAAGATTCATAGTGCCTAATATCTGATTATCTTTCATATACAAAAGATCAATGAAATGACCATTAAGTAGAGGATTTTCTATGAACAAATATATATAAGTTTTAATCCTTCATTGGATTTACAAAGTAAAAGTTGATACTCTTCATGTGTGAATTATCACACAATTTGCTCCAACTAACGGTTGTATCAATCAAATTATGAATATCGTCATTAAACCGAGATGGCGGTTTAATTAGTTAATAATTATGATATCGACTAAGGTTGTAGAACTTGGAAATACATTATGATCTGTAATCAATAGGTTATACTTTGAAAAACATTACGATTTGTAATAATTAATAAATTTGATTTTGTGATTGTGTCTAAAGTTTTATATCATAATATTTAACACTTTGAAATTCCTCCAAAGAAAATGTGGCTCAATGATTATGATTTTTTTATTTTTTATTATTATTATATATGTATCCCATCAAAAATTTATATTTGAAATTACAAAGTATGCTTAATATTATTTTCTATATTTGTAATTTGAACTTATCTATATGGTTGTTGTGGGGGAGAGTGGGGGAGAGTGGGGGAGAGAGTGAGTGATCATGAGAGAGAGAGAGAGAGGTGGGATCGAGATAGAGGAGCAGGGGGAGAGAGGGAGATAAGGGGAGAGAGTGAATTGGATAGATAGAAACAATATTTCCATTTTCTAGGTCATGGTCTAGGTCTAGGTCTAGGTCGTGGCCTAGGTATAGGTCATGGTTTAATGGTATATTTGTGATTTGTTGTCTTTATTGGTATGGATTTTCTTAAGGCCAAGAGAGCATATCAGAATAGGTATAATCTTTGGTTTTATGTAATCTACAAATTAATATTGTCTATGCGAGTGTATTAATCAATATCTGAGTGCATGTACAACAAGTCATGGTGGGTATCCTTATTTTACGCACTGTGATTTATTTGATGAGAAGATTTTGAAAACATTATTCATACAAATGAAGAAAATTAAATTACTCATGATTGATATATGAGAGATAAGAATAAAGATCGAGAGTGAGATGGAGAGGGAGGGAGGGAGGGAGGGGATAGAGATATAGGGAGGTAGAGAGAGGTAAAGGTAGAAATCCCTACGAATATAATTTTTTATTTGAATTATCCCCCTTATCCCCATAACTTATGAGACAATTCATGAATGGAATGAATCCCGTATACATATTACAAGTGGAGGGGAAGATCGAGGCACATGATAACAATTTCATTAAAAATAAAAAAGACATCTCTTATTGGCTCTCTCCCTCCCTCAGCGCATTCTTTCCCTCCCCTCTTCCATGCATAGTAATTACCTACCTCCACTAGTTCTTCCCTAGACCCATCTAACCCTAGGCCCCCACCTATACCTAAAATAGCTTAACCCATCCCCACACCCGATCCCAGCTAAGATCCTTATGGTCATACGTCTTCCTAAGGTCCCCACAACCCCTACACCTTCAACCTAGTGCTCTAACCACTACCCTATTAAATAGAGGATTTGCAGAGTGGGGGATAAAGAAAGAGGAAGAGGGAGAGAATGGAAGAGAGTGAGTAAGAATGTGAGATATCAAAGAGAGAGAGGAAGAAAAATAAATATTCTTGTCAATGTCTAGGTCAATTTCTAGGTGTAGGTCATGGTATATGTGTAGGTATAGGTCATGATCTAGATCATAGTTTAATTGTATCTTTGTGATTTGTTGTCTTTGCTGGTATGAATTTCCTTGAGGCCAATAAAGCATAGAAAAGTAGGTATAATATTTGGTAGAGAAAGGGTGGAAGATAGATAGTGTTGGGTATGTGTTATATTCTTTGCACGAGTTTGAGCGAGGGCAGCGTTAAGGTGGTTTTTTGACACATGGTTTTTTCGATGGTTTTCTATTTTCGGTTAACGAATTAGGGTTGTTGACTAATCCAGGTAATTGGGTTAGGGTTTTGGATGTCGTTGACTCCTATATCTATATTTTATTGTAAACAATGTAACAAAATGAATGAATATAGAATATGTTGGTTTTCCCAGTTTGGGTTTCCAGAGGAAAAATCTCTGTGTAATGTTTGTATTTGCCATTTTATATTTTTTGTTCTTTTACTGAAAATCTGTTTGCAATAAATATTGTACAAGGTTAAAATATACATTTGGTAGTAGAGCTTTGTTGGCTTCAGGGGGATTCCTTTGTGGTCAAGGGTTTGGCTCAAGACTGTAATAAGCCTTGTTACAGTGGGAGATCTGTGATATTGATTTTTCAGGTGAAAAGAAATGGCAAGCAATTCAAAGATCGAGATCGAGAAGTTTAATGGGCAAAGTTTTGAGCTGCGGAAGCTCAATATGGAATATCTGTTAGTGGACAAATATCAGTGGATCACAGTAGATATAGGTACTGCACCTATAGGAACTTCAATAGATGACTGAAAAAATTTGGATCGAAAGGCAAAGAGCACAATCCGACTGTGTCTCTCAGATTTAGTATTACCGATCGTGTCAGAGGAAGCTACAACCAAGAATTTATGGGATAAGTTGGGGAAGTTGTATCAATATAAGTCCCTAGTGAATAAAATATTCCTGAGAAAGAAGCTTTATAACCTGAGGATGAGAGATGGAGACTTGGTGGCAAAGAATTTGAATGCTTCGAATACAGTGGCAAGTCAGTTAGTATCTGTTGAGATTAAAATTTTAGATGAAGATAAATGTATCATTTTATTGTGTTCTTTACCAAACTCATGGGATAGTCTGGTTGTGGCCATAGGTAGTAATGCAACTTCCTTGAATTTTTATGAAGTGGTCTCATATTTTTTGTTGGAGGGGATGAGATGGAATAATATGGAAGGACAGAGCACAGACACATTATTTTCAAGAGGACGTTCCCAGGAAAGAAATAGATCTAAGTTCTTAAGAGGGAGATCTAAGTCTAAGGGTAGATCTAAATCTATCGGAAAGTTTGTAAAGGTATGTTGGAGATGTGGAAAACAACAGAACTATAAGAAGTAGTGTAGATCCAAAGTTGATAAAAAAGAAGGGATCTAAAGAATATCCTTCTACAGAAGAAAATACATCCAAGGAATAATGAGGGGATGTGTACTTGAATTCTTCAAGCAAACATGCAGATCATGAGGCATGGTTGGTTGAATCTGGTGCATCCTTTCATATGACTCCCCACGGGGAGTGGTTCTGAGAATATGAAAGTTGTGATGGAGGTAATGTTTTCTTAGGTGATGATTCGACAACCAAAATCATAGGATGAGGAAATTTCAAGTTGAGGCTCATAGATGGAAGGATTAGAATACTTCCTGGTGTTCTTCACATCGCAGGTTTGTCCATAAATTTTATTTTTGTAAGCAAAATGGATGATGCAGGGGTAATAACAATATTTGAAAAGGAAACATGCAGGATGGTTCGAGGAGCAATGGATTTGTTGAAGGGAGTTCGGTTTGGAACTTTGCATAAGCTACAAGGAAGCACAATTATTGATGGGTGTAAAAGTTCCATTGTTCCTGATATTGGAGTTGAATAAGAAAGAACTCTTATAGTCTCTGGAGAAAATTTTATGCTGTGGCATCAAAGACTAGGGCATATCAGAGAGAAGGGTCTTCGACTACTACAAGGTAAAGGTATGGATGAAGGTATGTTTAACTGCTCTCTGGATTTTAATTTATGTGAACAATATCTATATGGGAAGCATAATCAGGTAAGATTCCCCTCCGGTGCAACGAGGGCAAAAGTAATTTTATAGCTAGTTCACAATGATGTTTTTGTACCTGTGTTGGTCCCATCATTGGGAAAATCAGTGTACTATGTCTCATTTATAGATGACTCCTTGAGTAATACTTGGATATATTTCCTCAGGAAGTAATCTGAAGTCTTTGACATGTTGAAAGAGTTTAAGGCTCTTGTTGAGAATCAAACAGAGAAAATAATTAAGGTGTTGAGGACATATAATGGTGGAGAGTTTTGTGGGAATGAATTTGAATAATTCTATAAGAAGTGTGGTATATCAAGGAAGAAGGCTACTCCATATACACCTCAACAAAATGGAGTTGCATAAAGGATGAACAAGACGTTTATGGAAAAATCAAGGTGCATGCTCAGTGGTGTCGGGCTAGGGAAAGAATTCTGGGAAGAGGTAGTGGGTATTGCACGTTACCTGGTCAATAGATCACCCTCATCAGCATTGGATGACAAGACTCCATATGAGGTATGGACTGGTAAGGAGCCTTCTCCCACACATCTTAAGGTATTTGGTTGTGATTCATATGTTCATGTTCCAAAGGAAAACAAGCGTAAGCTAGATAAGACGGCTGAAAAGTGTAACTTTATTGGATATAAATATGGTCTCAAAGGTTATAATCTTTGGAATCCAGAAACTAAGAAGGGAGTGTATAGCCGAGATGTGGTATTTAGAGAAATGAAGGATTTTATTAAATAGGAAGTCCTACCAAGTAAGGAAGAACCAAAGAAAATAGGGTTTTATTTAAAGGATGATGAATCAGCCTCTAAAGAAGAACAATAATAAAAAGAAGAAGATCCTCATACTCCAGTATTGAGGAGATCGATTTGAGAAAGAAGGCTACCGAAAATGTATACTCCATCTGATTTTCGTTCAAATTTTTCTTTGTCTATTACTAATGATGATCCTAGAACTGTCAGGTAGGTAGTGGATTCAAAGGATGGAAATATATGGAAAAGGGCCATGGATGAAGAAATGGAATATTTGGATAAGAATGAGGCTTGGGATATAGTGGAGTTGTCGACTGGAAGAAAATACCATTGACGTCAAATGGGTATTTAAAAAGAAGTTGAATGTAGAAAGGAAAGTGGATAAATACAAAGCTCAGTTAGTAGCAAAGGGTTATTCCCAGGTTGAGGGAATTGATTTTGGTGAGATTTTTTCTCATGTTGCCAAGTTAACATCTATAAGATTTATGTTATC
>JASDQU010107546.1:62421-83201 GCA_032191745.1 Picea mariana
AATGTGGTTGAAACTTGATTTTTTTACTATGTATACTTTGAGATAGTGGCACTATTCCGAAGGTTTGATGCTTGCTTTACAGAATGTCTCTTTTGTTCTTCTCATGATCATTTTATTTCTTTTTGAAATTATGAAATGCTCTGCAATAGTCTTTTTAGAAGTGAATCAAATTACGTGTCTCTGAGATTAATTCATTAACCTAGGACATAATACTCTTCTACCCCTTTTCAGTTATTCCTCAGATGATCCTGGCCATGTTCTTCCTCTTCACAAGAGATCAACAGGGTGATCAGGGATAACATTTACTGGCAATACATATAGGTTACTTCGATTTCCCCTTCATAGGCTCTAGGTCTATTGGGTGTCTTGAGTGTACTCGGTGTCACCGGTCTCATGACCTCAAGTTTCCTCTTGGGCAATTCAGGGTGCTAAGCTCTTACTAGATGCCGATCGAGTTTGAGCATTATATCCGAAAGTAGAGGATTTGTTAGCTAGGAGATTTGTAGGTGGAGTCTGGGAAACATTTCATTTTAGATGCCCCATCTAGGGACACTCATGGTGCTTTGATGGCCCAAAGATAGTAATTTTCTGGTGTGTGCAGAGCTACTACTTGTCTTGTCATATTGATCTCAGCCGACTTGGCCTGTTAGGCCGTGACCATTAGCCATAAGAGGAGGGGCCTTGTAATTTGCCTTTTATAGTTTTAGTGCACACAGTCCCGAAGATCAGATAACTCGAACCAGAGACAACAATCCAGAATCTTGCAAACAAACACAACTCTGTCACATGTAAGGAACCCTGCATCTGGATCCAGTATGTCCGAGACTTTCATGAATTGTAGAACTGAATCATTCCAAGTCTTTGTACATATGGATGACTCCTTCCAGACAGTTTTATCAGAGTGTTTTTGATTCACCACTGCCATCCGATCATTTGACCCAGAAATTCTTATCAGGATTGGTTCCAACAGATTGATCACTTTCCAAGTATATGCATAGAGTATGAAATGACTCATAGACACCTATGTGTAGCTCACAACCCCCGGACTGAAAGAATTTGCTGAAGATTTTCCTTGTCTCCACGATCTCCTTAAAAGCTAAAATGTTCTTGACCTTGCATGTGAATGTACCTCTGTTTAGAGTTCTTCCAGCTTCACTTATAGATATATTGGAACCTTCTTCATGATCTGTGCACTCCTGCATTATAGAGGTCTCATTTAAAATGAGAACCTCTGCAGAAAAGACCACTGTGTCTTGCACCAAGTACCCTGAATCTTGGTCAAAGAGACTAGTCAAGGTGATAAATTCACGCCAACCCCAATCTTTAGCAGCCTTTGAGTAACGGTTTGAGACTCCTTTGTAACCAATTTTTCTTCAGATCTTTGATTCATAACTGATAAATGGTGTATGAAATTGCCTACTCTTGACACATAGGCTCTGTCCCTATACAGGCTTCCCTATACATGGCCACTAAACAGGAAGCCTGCCAGAAACATTGTCATGCAATGCACAACTGAAGAAACAAGGGAGCCAGAGAATCGTTGAACAAATACATTAAACTTCCGAAAATTACATGAGAATTCAATCAGATCATTAGAAAATTCGTCTATTAAGCCAAAACCAGCGCTTGCTCCAGAAAACTGTCCTGTTGGTCAGATAATGAATTAATTATTTTAGTCTTAACCTGGGCATCTTTGTCATTTTCTTCATGATATGTCCCCACATTCTATCCAGATGTTTTAAAAACTGAGTTGCACAATGGTTGTCCTCGCATACATTTTCAGGTCAGATCATAAGTTCTAATTTATAACAATGTATAAAACAGTTACTTAGTCAATCAACTATATATCAGTTGTCCTCGGAGAACTTGTAAAGCATTGGACATCTGGAGTCACAAATTAAATCATTACATGTTATCCATAATTCACAACTAATATGCTCTTTATACAGTCATTCATTAGTTACCGATTTCATAAACGACAGATATTCTTAATCATATCGTCAACATAAGTCAGCCAATGATTGATCTGCCAAAATAGGGGCATTAAAAAAAAAGACTGCATAAAGAACTCTAAAGGTAAATTGGGCGAATGCTATAGCAATTGTTTGAAAAAAAAAACCTTGTCGGCACTGTTTCTTGTGCTAGGGAAACTCAAAAGCAAAGAAATACCATTAATGGGCAGAGAAATAACCTGTAATTTATAGGTCTCACCAGAGAAATACCAGATATCCTCATTGAATGTGATCCATGTAACAGTTGGTTTTGTGGAAGCGTTCCCTGCTAGTGCACTTAAACTCCTATAGTTCTTCACCTAGGCGTGCTATAAATTGCAATATTTGTTCAGGGTCTATTTAGTTGACTTCTTGTCATATACCCTTGAGGTCTGGAAATTTTAGTGTTGTATATCTCGGCGATATATCGGATATATCGCCGATATTTAGAGGGGGGCGATACTTTGCTGGGAATATGTCACGATACATCCGACACATTCAATAACTCGCGACACATTGGGAATATATTGCAAGTTGATGGGAAATATCGGCCTGCTGGCTAAAAGGGCTGAAAAAGTGCACGTGAAGGGGTTTTAAAGGCCACTGGTGGCTTTTTTCACTCATTGTTTCATTTCTAAGGTTTGAGAGAGCTAGAGAGGTGTGAGGGAAGTCATTGTGCATCTATCCAAGGAGGAGAAAGCCAAGTATCTTGTTGCCATTAGCGCCAGCGGAGAGATCAAGATTTCCAGGTTTGATCCAAAACATTTTTCTTTCATTTGTTTGAAGTTTGAACTTTGTTTTTTTAGAGTTAGTCTAGGGTTTGCAATGTGTCTTTTCTTGTTGTTTTTGAATGGAAGATTCAATCATTCTAATTCATCTAGCTCTCATTATTTAACCTTTGCATTATCATGTGTTTATTTTTTTTATTTTTTTTGCCATAGGTTTAATATTTTCATCTAAACAAAATGCCGAAGGCATTGGATCCAATGTGGGTGTATGGTGAACCAGTGGAACTTCCCAATAGACAAATATTGACATGCAATCTTTGCGGCAAAAGAATTTATGGAGGAATTAGCCGCTTGAAATACCACCTTGCCAAAATCATTGGGTTTGATGTGGATATTTGTCTAAATAGTAGGCTGGAAATTATGCGTATTGCAAACCAATCACTCATTGATATGGCTAATAAGAGGGATGCGGCCGAGGCTCGCAAAAAAGAACTTGAACTTGTAAATAGAAACACTGGAACAAGTGCCTCTGAGGGGGGACCAGTACCACAATCCCACTCCTCAGCCACATGGCCCTCAACTTCTGCAGTCCGCTCATCAACCTCACCTTTCTTTGTGCCGAGGTCAACACCTGGGGGGCAACCTTCTATTCGGTCATTGATTAAAAGAAAGAGGCGGAGGAGGCCGACAAGCTTGTGGCCAAATGTTTTCTTTGGAGTGATATACCTTTTAACATTGCCAATAACCCCTTCTACCATTCCATGTTTGAAGCTGCTGCAATTGTTGGCTCGGGGTATAGGGGCCCTTCCTATCAGGATTTCAAAGGGCGTCTCCTTCAAGGGGAAAAGGCCGATTGCACAGAAAGATTAGCTCAGCTCAGGGAAACATGGAAGACCACCGGATGCACCATGATGTTGGATGGGTGGACTGATGGGAAGGGCAGGTCAATTCTAAACTTCTTGGTTAATTGTCCCAAGGGAACAATGTTTATCAAAAGTGTTGATGCAAGTGCATATACAAAAGCTGCACAATTATTATGTGAGTTGTTGGATGGCTTTATCTGAGAGATAGGCTCGCAATATGTTGTCCAAGTCATCACGGACAATGCTGCTAATTATGTTGTTGCTGGGAGGATGCTTATGGAGAGGTATCCATCCTTGTACTGGAGTCCTTGTGCCATCCATTGCATTGATTTGATGCTAGAGGACATGGGAAAACTTCCTTGGATCAAGGAAATCATTGATTCAGCTCAGAGTGTGACAATATATATATATATATATATATATATATATATATATATATATATAATCACACATTTGTTCTTTCACTCATGAGACAATTCACAGGGAATAAAGAGTTGGTGTGTCTCGCGATCACACGTTTTTCCCCCAATTTCATTTCTCTTTAGTCACTCCTCAATGGTATGTTGGAGTTACAAAGAATGTTTATTTCTAATGAGTGGGATGCTTGTGTCTATAGCACTAAACAAGATGGGCAAGCCATAGCCCAACTTGTGAGACATGACTAGAGATTCTGGAGTGGAGTAGGGGAGGTATGTACCATTAGTGAACCTTTGGTAAAGGTTCTTCGATTGGTTGATGGTGAGAAGCCCGCAATGGGCTACTTGTATGAGGCCGTGGATAGGGCCAAGGAAGCTATCTACCGGTACTATGAGGACAAGGGGGAGGAAGGACTCACCAAGAGAGCTCAGATATGGGGTGTGATTGATGAGCAATGGAATAACACTCTCCATCGTCCCATTCATGCAACAAGGCTCTACCTCAACCTTGCATTCGCTTATGCTTGTGGATTTAATTTTGATGGTGAGTTCATTGATGGTTTCCTCTAGTGTGTTCAGAGGATGGTGCTGACTCCAGCTGAACGCTCAGATATTTCTAAATAGAATGAGATATATACGATGGCATCCAGGATGTTGGGCAATGTTATGGTTGTCCAAGATAGGACCACAAGGATGCCAGGTAAACTTCAATTTCAAATTTTGTTTATTCCTTTCTGTATATTATATATGACATTTATTACTTGATGGAAATCCGAAATATAATTCGTTGTCTTCCTTTCATTTTATTCATTGTAGATGTCTGGTGGAAACAGTATGGTGGAAAGCTCCTAGATTTGTAGAAACTTCATGTTCGAGTGCTTAGTCAAACTTGCAATTCTTCAGGGTGTGAGCACAATTGGAGTGTCTTTGAAAAGATACACTCCAAGAAGCGCAACATGTTAGAAAGGTTAAAAAATGCAACAATCAATATTTAAATTGTTTATATTTTTTTAATTTTAATTTTTACAATTTAGTATTTAGTATTTACCATCACTAACTATAGCTCTCAAAGAACTTGACATAGAGGCCATTTCATTGGATGACATTGACACCACTAATCAGTGGAGGGTGGAGATTCAAGAGCCCGAGATGGAGGAGGCACCCGAGTGGTTGAAGGAGCATGCAGATGATTTGAGGGAGGAGGCGACGACAGAGGAGGAGGAGGAGGAGGAGGACGATGTTTCACTTCTAGTGGATACAGAGGTTGAGGAGGAGATTGGACTTCCAGTGGATCCAACGCCACCACCACCTCCACGGAGAGCCATACCTGGAGTTGGACTTGGGTCCGTTGGGACTGGAAGGAGGCAACACTCTTTTCCTTCCACCTTGTTCCCATCACTTACCACCTCAGATGGAGCATTTGGAGCAGTTGGAGCTTCCACTCCAAGCTCATCTCGAGTACCTCCACGACCACCTACTGCTTCCAAAGGAAAAGTGGTGCCCTTTACCCGTAAAAGGGCTAGAGCGGCACGACCTAGAGGGAATCAATGATTTGGATTCCTATGATCTATCATTTTCATTTTATCATGTACTATTTAGTTTCTAGATGCCTCATGATGATTCATCTCATGAGATACATGTATTTTGATCATTTGATGTGATTTTGTATCTACTATCATCTTATCAGCAACATGTTTCAGAATTTTCAGTTTAGTAACGATATGTGACCACTTGACATCTTATGCATTTTATTTATTGGTTGTATTTTCATATTTATGTAGCAATGTGTTTATTTGATGTTGTTGTTGCTTTACATGTTTAAAAAATTGAAAAAAATGAGTGTTTTTGTATTTTTTTGAGGTCTTGCGACATTTTTCGAGATATTCCGATATTTTCCGTCGATGTCGCCGAGAAGTTACATTTCGGACCTTCACTGATACTTTCCTCGAGACGAGATATACAACATTGGTCTGGATACTCCATTTTACATCAAATATCTAAGGGAACTATACTTAGCAAGTTTCCTTCTCAAAAGCAAGATACATTATAAAATATATTGCCTCATGCAAAACTTTTGATGTTGTTTATATAATCTTCACAGTCAAGGTTCACAGAAAGAGGCCATCTGTGAGGATAACAGAAAACTTGGACCCATGTATTCATCTGTGTATTGATGATCTATATTGTATGCTTTGACTTATTCATTAAGAAAGTAATACAAGAAATTATAATGCAGCAATAGAATCTTTTATGATGCATTGAATGAAATTGAAGTTCCACTTCAATGGCATTGAAACCAGTGTTGTACGTATTGCGATAATATTGGAATTATCGCGATACTATCGCCAAAACCAAACTCAGCGATAATATCACTTGTATTTATCACGATAAATTCAAATTGCAATAATTTGGAAATTATTGCCCTGCTGCATGAATATCACCTTATAATCAAATTTTTGGTCTTTTAGCCCCCATTTGCAAAAGTGAGTTAGGGGATTGAACCAATGTTTTCAAATTCGAACCCCAATTAATGGTAAAAGTTGACATTTCCTTTATTTTTCCTTTTTATCCTTTTATTTAATTTTTAACATTACCATTAATTGTTTCAGGATGTTTGAGAGTGGTTCCAACCTCATCGGACTTCATATGGAGAAAGTAGAATTTCTATATCCCATTCAAAATTCAACAGACTTAGATTTTTTAGGATTTCAAGATTAGTAGGATTGAAGCATTTTCGTTGGGTTCTATCATGTATGAGGGTATGGGATTGACATTTAATTAAGAGAATCAAGCTCGTTATGTACCTTGATGTTGGTGGTATTGATTGTTGAACTCTTTTGTGATGGCCTTAGCAAAAATGTACCCTTAAACCAAAATAATTGATTAAGCATGTTAAGTTTTTTCTACCATATTATAAGGCTTGGATTAGGCAGTTTCATCAAAATAGGGTGGTGTTGACTGATGTCCCTAGAGGATTGAGGTAGAGGCAAAGGTTAGACAAGAGTCAAAGGGTGATACTAATGATGGGGGTCCTAATATAAGCAATAGTGGAACATTGCTCGTCATTTAAATGTTCTTGCTCATTTATTAATAATGCTTTCTTTCAAAATTTCAATAATTTTTTGGAATCATGGTTTGAAATGTTTAAAATATAATTTTTTCATTAAAATTTAAATATTTTATATATATTTTTAGTAAATCGAGCCATTGAAATTAGATCAGTCCAAGTCAATCCGAGTCCGAGTATCTAGATGCCTCATGATGATCATCTCATGAGATTTATTTTTGTTTTGATGTTATTTTGTATCATCCTATCAGGAATTATGACTCGAGACAAATATCATATTTCAGTATCGATGTTTGAGGGACCACTTGACATCTTATACATCTTATATTGCAGTTTTATTTTCATAGTTATGTGACAATGTGTTTGTTTGATGTTGATGTTGCTTTAGAAGTTTAAAAAATAAAAAAATGATTATTTTTGTATTTTTTAAAGTTTCCTAATAATTTTCGATATTTTTCCCGATCTTTCCGATAATTCCAATCTTGGACCTGTTATCCACTGAGTTGCACTAGCTGGACTTGTAGTTGAGCCGTCGAAGTTTTGAGCAATCAAATGCTCAGTATTCAGAGTGCAGAAGTTCAACCGGTCTATGTGACCAACTTTTCCACATTTCCATACCCTGTGGGGAATTGTAATAAGAGATGTTGCATGATGAACTTTGTGAAAGGTTTAGCCACCTAAGACTTAGACATGAGTTGTTACTCTGGAGTGTTTTTTTTACTTGTTAATTATATTCTGTTGTCCAAGTCATTTATAATTTCCAAGTTTTTTCACTCAATTCTTCCAAAGCTAGAGTATATATTCATGGTTAGGCCTTAGCATGGTCCTCTAAGCCTAGTGTCTAATGTATATTACCATGTTAAACATCTTCCTAAAGTTTTATGGAAATGTGCTAAGTCCCCCTTATGATTTTTTTATTTTTTTAGTTAATAATTTTTTATTGTAATTTGAAGTTGTTTTAAAAAATGGTACTAGGAGGCATCATATGCCTTGGGGGTGTTCATTTTTGAACCTAGAGCACCCACTTTACCTAATTACCCACTTTTGTGAGTGAAATTAGTGATTTTAATCACTAAAAAGTTAATTTTACTCATAAAACCCAAAAAAGACATTAAAAAATCAGGAAAAATCAGCAAAGTTCTTTTTTGGGATTCCAGTCAACTCACAACTAAAGCTTTGAGTTAACTAAAGCTTGTTGGCAAACATGTGTAAGTTATGGGTGAGTTAAGGGAGTGCAAGTTTGAGTTTGGAGTGTTGGCCAAGAGGAGGTGCGCCCTCTTTGAGAGAGGTGGCGCACCCTTGAGAGAGCAAACCTAGTTCTTGAAAGGTGGCACCTTCTTCTCCACCTAATCCTCACATGTGGCAGATTGTGAGAGCTTTGGGAAAGGTGGCAGCCTTTGCTACTACACTTGTCAAGCTAATCCTCTCCAAGTGGAGCGCCCTCCCTCCTTGGGAAGTGCACCCCCCTCTCTATATAATAAAACATTCTCTCCTTTGGCAAGTTAGTTGGAGCTAGTGAAGGATTGCTATTGTAAATCATTTGTACTATCATTCTATTTGGAATAAAAGGCTTTGGAGGCCATTTTTGGTGATCAAGCTTCATGTGTGGATCTTATTTGTCAATGGTGTGTTAATTTGTGAGATAACTTGTTTTGTTCTTTTTGCTTAATTATTGGATTGTGGCCTTCAAGTGGAGTTGTCTCCAAGAAGGGTAAGACTAGAAGAGCTATGTTGCTTTATAGTTTTATTGTTTATTGTATATGGATATTTTATGTTGCATATTCATTTCGGTTAATGTGTATGCTTTCTTAAAATTTCTTATGCAAGAACACTATTCTACTAATATTTTATTGGCAAGAAGTATCCAAGTTTGCAGGATCTCACAACTTGAAGAGGAGGATAGGCTTTGCTGCACTCTCTTCTCCTTCAAGCTCAAGCTCTTAAGAAAGACAAAAGACCCTCTTTGATCCATCAAGAAGACTCCATCTTGCCCAAAGTTCCAAGGCGTTGAAGATCCTTCTCTCTCTTTTTCAAATTTCATCATTATTTCTTGGTTACTTTAAAGATCTTATATGCAAGTTATTTGAATCTGATTTAAAGCTTAAAAATATCTAGTTTCAATTTTGCATATATAGGAAAAGCTAGATCTATTTTTTGCATCTAAAGTTTCATTTAAAAGCATAAGATCTAGAGTAGGAAAATAACTAGTTTTGTCAAATTTCTCTTCCAAATTCATAAAGGATAAAGATAGTCTATTTTTCTAAGTGCTTCATTTAGATATTTGACAATTTAGTGCTTGCAATTTGCTGCCTTAAAACAGCAGCAAAAGATCCTAAGGAAGCAAACTTTCTAACTTGATTCCTTAGTTCCTTTTGTAATTTTTCAATAAAGTTTACTTCGGAAAATTTTTGGGCCTTTTATTACTAACACCCCAAAACACTTTTAAAGTGTTTTTGGGCATATTATATCTTGGTTTGCTTGCTGTTTTGTGCAGGTTTGTGAAAGAACAAAGGGATATGTTGTCAAAATCTTGATGATTCGAAGCTTCCAAGACCCCCAAAACTACCTTATATCTTTGGAAAATATTGTAAAGTCCGATTTTTTCATTTTTGATCCATTTTATAAGGATCTTTATCTCATTTAAAGAGATCCAAAGTCTCTTCAAGAGACCATTGTAACTGAGTTAATAAAATAAGTGAGCCAAATGAGGCCTCACTTTGTGTTTCCCCCTGGGGGGTTGGTGTTGTGGTCTTGGAGCATTCTTTTCATTTTAGTTCTTTCTCTAGCTTTAAAATTTAAAACAACAACCACATAGATTAGATTTCAATTTGGCAAGTAATACTTTAATTGCTAATTTAGATTTTTATTTTATGCAATTTCAAAGTTGGAAATAAACTGTCTGCTCAGCTCCTCGTAAGAGGTTGGTCAGTGAAGACTTAGTAATTAGAAAACATTTCCTTTCAACTTTTTTACTTTTTTGTTTAAAATAAACATTTCCCCTCAGCTCACAGTGTTATTCCTGACCCTTCCAGTTGCGAGCTTGTCCCGATCTTCTGGGAGTAAGTTTCATACACGCTGGGTTGGTCAGTGTGGAGTAGTCATAATAGGAAAATCTCAAAAGAGGATTATTGCTTGGCTTTAAGAACCACCTAGGGGGAGTGTGCGAAGTTTCACTGAATACCTCGGGCTTGTTCCCCTCAGTGTTGGACCTCCGACACCTCTAGTGGGCTTGTTGGTGAAACCATTGGGTTTCAACAAGTTCTCGACAAATCTTTGAGTTAAAGGGATAACCTTTCTAGAGGCCAAATCTAGATTAGCTTGCAAACACTTTACTTCCTCGCAAATAAAATTTATCTCATTAACTTACTATCAATAAAGACAATCTAATAAAATATGCGATCTACAACTGCCCACGATACCTTTAAGGCACTAGTCTCATTTTTACATTACACAAAGCCATTTGCTTCAACTACCTTTATTTCTCAAGCACTTGTTATTTATCTTGAAGCATTTACTAATTTACTTGCATCTTGTTATCTCAAGTATCATTTTATGCAAGTATTTTTATGTATCTTATGGTGGTTAATTGATCTGTTCTTTTAAAAGTAGATTTACTTTATATGTTCTCTTTTTCAATAAACTCCTAGAACACTAATTTCTTAGATTTAGTTTTAAGCCTTAGATTATTTTTTTAGGCACTACTCCCCTTGGCTTCACTAGGAGTTGGCCTAGATGGAGTTGAGGATTAGGTGACAACACCTTAACTCTAACTTTCCCCCAAGGACACACCGAGTGGATCGAAGATTTCTTTCACATTACCCAAGTGTGTATAAAGGCGGCAACATGACCCTAAGGTATGCAATATCACAAAGTTGAGAGTAGGATAACACCTTGAAATATATTAGTGGAGTCGCCAGATGATCTCTTTTGGATCATCAAAGGTAAGTGAGGGATTCTACCCTCAGTGGAGTCGCCAGGTAAACTTCTGAGATAAGGGCTTCGAGATAATTTTACCAGAAAAATGTCATAGGGAGAATGATTCAATGCTCCCCGACAACGACACCAAAATGTTATCACAGGATTTGTACTTGTGCAAATCCCTCTACAAGATCCCAAATATTGTGTAACTATGGAAGAATCTACCACTGTCACCTAAGTATAGACTTCCCTCGTTTTAGTGATGGAAGAGGTCCACCACAAGGGAGGCTTCCTTGGTGACCTCAAGGGATCAAATAGCAAGATTAGCCAAGCCTACAACCCCCTATCTTGGTCACGTGTTAGTTGGGTCTAGGTCTAGGAAAGGGATAAAAGATAACAAGGTAATTGTTGTACCTGTACAAGACAATAAACGATTTGCAGCATAATATAGACAATTACCAAGTTACAGAGTGCAATAATGACCCTTTAGACACTAGACAATTAATAAATGTTATGGCTGTTGCAAATTACAACAGTAAAGCAATTGTATAACAACAGTTAATATATTGCAACAACAACAAATAAAAGTACTAAAAAATGTAGCAATTCACCATGAAAATTAAGCATTCAACAAGTATAACATTATCCAATTGCTAGAAATATTTTCTGAGTAGTTTAAGCCACTTGTAAATGAGTGTATGCAACAAATTAAAGTAGTTTTCAGTGGTTGTAGCAAACTTTTATAATAGCAACAATGAATAGTGATAGTTTGATAGAGTTAGGGTTAGGAAAGTTAGTAAGTGTTTGAGAGAGAGAGAATGTTGATTTTAATAACTACTTTAACCACAAGAACACCTCTAGACTAGTGTCGTTGTCCTCTAGGATCATTGAGTCACAAATGCATTAGCTTGAAGATTGAACTAGATGAAACAAGAGAGGTAAGGTGCAAACACTCTTGGGCCTTAGGTTTAAGACTTTGAGGAAATTGGTATCTAGGTTGCAAACACTCTTGGGCCCTATGTGTCGTTTTCTCTTCTTCTTGCTTCACTTAGGTCAAGGATCAAAGGCTAGGGTTAAAACCCTAAAGTCCAAGCACTTTTGGGCCTTAGGGTTTTAACCCTAGCAAAGGATGCTTCACAAACTCGGACAACAATGGCTTTATGAAGGAGAGAAGCACTTATGTCCATCATCCAAGGTCTTGAAGATGTGAGAGCTCATGTTGGAAGGTGCCAAGTCACTAAGTGACTCACTGCTCTACATCATACGTGCCAAAGTCTTGCAATAAGGACACAACGCCCTAGGTGAAAGCTTGGGACGTCCCTCAAAGAGCCATGCCAGGGCCATCCAAATCAAAACAGAACATAAGACGAGGCAAACCAATGTTCATAAGAGACATTAGTCCTTGAGTCATGCAAAGTTAGCTATTACTTAAAATATAAGCGATGTGAACAATTCACCTCAGTATCCCCTTCAAGCATCAAACCTGCTTGATGCCCGCTTAGGACTTTATGTGAGTTGGCAAGTTTGAATATAGGAGGGCCTTCATCAAATCCTATTAGGTGTGCCAACCAAGACAGTGACAAAAAAGACCTAGGTAGAGGGATAGGTCCTGAGGGAAACATCGAAAGAAAGAAACCCTTCAAGACTAAGTGTGATAGTGGTATGAGTTGGGCTTACTTCATGGCTTATGGTGTCATTAGATCCATTTCTATGAGTGCCTTTGTAGAGGGAGTGCTTGTTGCTTGACATACCCTTTCCTATGTACTTTTTGCATTATGAACCCCTTAATTGCCTTTTGATACCCATTCATTATTTTGCAAGTCCCCTTTACAGTTTTCAAGCTTTATTCTTTTACTGGGCTAAAGTCTTGTTATAAGTGTGCATTCAATGCATTAGGACAAGGAGCGATTACCATTAGAGGGGGTAGAGCTCAAGAAGGCCTGTGGAATTTATAGGTGGCCTTTATCATTTTTTATATATACATAACAACTGCATCAACCTCTGGGCCTTCAACCCCTTCTTCTCATGAGAGAATGGACCATGACCCATTACCGAAGTTTATTACATTGTGATAGGCTCCAGGATGGAAAGTGTTAAGTATGGTGGGAACAGATCATTACCCTTGTGAGTCCCCCTAGTAGTATCCCTTTTCCCTGGGTAGTGACAACTTGGGACTAGGGCACACAAGCTGACCACCGAGGTGAAACAAGGCAACAAACATAACTTCTTGAGCCAATGATCCATTATCTGACTTCAACCAATGATCCTCATTTAGATGCCCAGTAAATTAAGCACAACACTTCACATGAAAGAAGGACTAACATACCTCATGGTGACGTTGGCTTACCATCCCTGATACACTAAGTTGATTGGATGTGATGAGCTTGGCTGATCTGTAGCTGTAAGAGGCAATCTGAGGGGGGTTGTTGGGCAACTATCTATGGACATGTTGATCATCATCATGGTAGGGATCATTGTCTCCATTTCAGTCCATGAGACATGATCTCCTCTAGCTACCCTAGGCATGGGGGGGGTAACAATCCCAATTGGAATCACAAGCAAGAATTTGTGGTACCTTGATTTACATGGACCAACTTTCACAAGGGTGCCGATTGAATTCATCAATGCCTAGATAGAGCCCTTCTATTTGAGCAAAACTCATTTTACTTCTTTGATGCGAATGGCGAGCAACATATGCTTGTGATTTCCTTGACCATTCTTTCAGATCATTAGCCGATTTGGTTCTCACTTTCATGCGGTGCACAAAAAATGTGGTTGTGAAGAACTTGCTATATCCTCAATGTTTCCCATCTCCGGAGCCTTGGTTGCTTTGCATGTATCCGTACTATGTGGAGTTTGGTCCTTAGGTCGTGTGGAGCCTTAGGTTGGATTCGTTGGTAGGAAGGTGCCACGTCATGCATGGTGGCCTTTCTTAGGTCCTATCGTTGTCAGATAGCCAAAATGCGAAGATAACATAACATTACCATGTGGGAAGAACTAGAAGGGCTGCATAAGGAGTTGGTTTGGTCACCCTATGATGAAGATAAGCAATTACGTGCAATGAAGCTGTGACATTTAGTTTGGGTGGATGATTTCCATTGAGTGAAATGTGCCCAAATTTGTGCCCAACTCCATTGGATCAAAACAAGTGATTGATCCTAAAAAAGGCTCATGGTTGCATTGCTAGTGATAAATCCATTAAAGGTGAGTTTGTTGAGCACTACATAATGGTTTTTTAGGCCCAAACCCCCACTAAAGAAAGGTGGGAAACTATTCAGAAGTGCCTAGACCTTACTCCTTGCAATGTTTCAGAGGATCAACAATGAACTTGTGATGCAGTGTTGTCACTTGATGAGCTCAAAGTCGCTCTACATGAAACGACAAAGGACAAAGCTCCTGGATTAGATGGCTTTCCATGTGAATATTTTTACAAAGCCACTTGGGTGTTTGTAGGGTCGAACCTACTCAAAGTCTATCGGGAAGCTTTTGCTTCTCACTATTTGGGGACTGCTTTAAATCAAGGTCTCATCAAATTCATCCCCAAGGTCGGTGACCTAGAGTGCATTACCAACTGGAGGCCCATTACCCTACTTAACCTGTCATGCAAAATTATGGCCAAGGCTTTGGCTTTGAGGATCAAGCATATGTTTCCAAAGATTGTTTGGCCAGAGAAAATAGGATGCAATTAATAGAATGGGAACAAAATATCTATTTATTAACTGCAAAGGAAAGATTACAATTTGGCCTTTGTCAAGGAAGATCTCCTGAATGAGAAATCTTTAAGCATACTAAGTCTAAATTGTCCAGCCTCCCCTTTGAGTATCTAAGATATCTGATTTACAACGAAGGGAGTCGGTTACATCTAAAGGAATAGAGTCGATTTAGTTTATGGGGGTGAGTCATGTTCTCGAAACTCAAACGGGTCTCTAGAGTGAACCGATGCATTGATGGGCAAGATGGTGTGCTTATGGGTAACACACAAGCATCGGGCAAGCTGGCGTGCTTGCGGAAAGTTATTTTTGCATGTGCGTAGTTTCATAAGCGTGTTGAATATGTAAGCAATTGCTGGAAGTGTATCGATCATTTAAAGTTGCCATAATCTTGCCAGTGGGAGAGATTTGTGATGTACATTTATCAAACATGTTGAATTCCACGTGGCTTTTCATATGTAATGTATGTTCAATCTTTTGCTTCAAAGTGTCTGTTTAGTTTTACAACAGATTTGGGAGTTTCATTTTACTTGGATGACGATCTTTGCCATATCGCAAACAAGTGATCTGAATGATATTTGATAGATCATCTATCATGTATTATCTTGATTCTAAAATAACTCTAGAAAGACATTTGGAGGATTCCTGGTGGTTCAAGATACCAAGAAGTTAGCTAGAACATTTACTCTTTGACAAATGCTTGGATAGTTTTGCATTCTCAATTTTGTAGAGCAGGCCAAGCTTTTGCCAAGTGAGGCCCAAGTAGTATTTTGGGATTAGTAATTAGTGAAAATATCCTTTCCTTAATAGAGTGGTTCAAAGTTCAAACCATGAGAGTAAACTTAGTTATTCTTTTTTACTTTATTGTAATTGAATCATATCAAATCTAGTCCTTTTTTCTCCAGGCTACATTGCTCTGGGAAAACCCCCTAGTACTCCTCATTTTGAGTATGATACCCAGGGTAAATCCTAGAATCTTTAGGGCACAAGGCCGATCAACAACATGGTTTGAAGCCATTACAACAATAGACTCGTTAAGAGCTCAACATGTCACTTGTGGGAATTGAACTTGGGTGGGGAGGGTAACAATCATTCCTCCCAACCACTTGAGCTAAACCTAATTGACATCAAATCTAGTCCATTATAACTTTTTATATTTATTTATGGAGTTTGTGAATATGAGATGAGTGTTGTTAGTTTTTGTTACAAACCAAACTGGAAAATATTTTGAGTAGTAATATGAATTATGATGGATTGTGACGATGTAACTCTCTTGTCCAAATGATGGATCACGGATGGTCGATTAGAAACATCAATGATATGATTAACAACACAATGAATCCAAAAAATTATGATCGCTGATATGAACTGTTATTTCCAAAATATACAACAGGACAATGCTCCTAGATTATTCTTTCAATCTGAAGATATGTCTCAATACATAGAGGAGGACATCAAGAGCTTTTTATCACCTAGAAATATTAAAATTCAATTCCAAATGAAGGGGAAATGCAAAAGATGCACAATTGATTATTTATATGAGCTATTCTCAAGGCAAAAATTTAAAATTAAATATGGGCAACCAATTTGATAGACTATAGCGCTTCAATCATCTCTATTTAAAGCCCATTAGATTGTATTGTTGTTGGACCTATTTCAAGAGTTGCATGTCCATCATCTAGTATGGGTGGTGGTTCATTATTGATTTAACTAATTCAAATATTAACATGTTTCCCATTTGAATATAGCTCATTGCTTCGCTTGAGAATGCTTACAGGGCAGGGTGTATACTTTCCAACTCAACACTATCAAAGGTGTCCATGAGTAGATATTAGTAACATCATATGTATGCATGATCACAATGATACATAGGAACTAAAGCCAAAGACTATCCTTCATAAAGATGTTGCAACCATTTTTGAAGTATTGATCTGTAAATGGTAGGCCTATGGCCTCCCTTTCTCACCAACACGAATACTAAAATGTGGAATTTAATTGGTATTTTTCTACTTGTTATTTCATTGTATTGAATGACTGTAATCATATCTTACATTCTGAATTTAAATGTATAAACAATTTTGAAGTAAACAATCATTCACACAACAATAACACAAATATACCCTAGAAACCCATTCTTAGGGAAAACCAACAAATAATGGCCTTTTGGCTCTTTTAGCAATAAGAGGGAATCACATGTAGGATAATAAAATAAATGTACTCTCTCAATTAGATGGAGTGTTCTTACTATTTCTTTGCAATGTAGATTTACAAGCTATAGTACACCATTGCAATGCTATGGATGAGGCCTCCCTGGGTCTTAATCATCCTCTCAGTCTTTTGCAACAACTCCTATTGAATCTGGTTTCTTCCTCTTGTATGCAAAAGATATACTCGATGCCAACAATAGACTTCGTTCCCTTTGCCATGGACACAGATGTTATCCTTTTGTCCATTCGTTCTTAGAACATGCTATCACAATTGGTAGATTTTTGTCTTCAAATCCAAAGTCATATTGCATCATGCTTATTGCTATGTTATTTAGCATTGGGTCATCTTCAACAATTTCTTCCAAGCAGCTTCTACAACAAAGTCTTCAACAACTTCCTTTTCGTTTGTCCTTTTTAATACAACTTTCTGTATGAAGGCCAAGGGACATGGACAAGTAAACAATTCCCTTGGATCTCGGCCATGCTTCACCATGAACAAACCATCTCTTTCAACCATGGACGACAATCTCTAATACATTTGATTTCTGGGGCAAAGCTCTCTATCTGCTTGACTTCTGGTTACTCAAAAATGTCCTTGCCACAATGCTTCCCTCCCCTTTAGATCTATCGCCCTTAAGTTTTAAACACCATCCTTTTCCTTTCCTTGGCTCTGATGGTTGTTCACCTTCGTCTCCCAATTTGTTTATGCTCCTTTGGGAGGTGTTGTCGCCTTTACACACCTCGGGTTTAGCGTGGAAAAAATTTCAATCCACTGGGTGTTTCCTTGGGGAAAAGTCTTGAGTCAAGGTGTTGTTACCTAATCCTCGACTCCTTCGTCTAGTCCAACTCCTAGCGAAGCCAAGGGGGGTAGTCCTTAAAAAAAAAAATCTAAGGCTTGATCTAATCTAAGAACAAGAACTAGAATCTAGGAGTTTTTTTATTACAACAACAATAACAAGATATAAATGAGATTACATCAACAACATATAATTGAAATTACGCTAGCAACATATATGGCATGTAAAATAAGATTGCTTATGCTTGAAAGTAAGGCATTCAAGATATTTTTATTTGAAAGATATAACTTACATGAAAAAAGGATACAAATACTTGAAGCAAAATGATAAGCAAAATAATGTAGACCAGTGCCAAGTATAATGAAATGTTGGGAGATTGTATACTACAAGTTGCTACTAAAAGATGAAGGTTTGCAAGTGTGTTGCTTGTAAATTTTAAGAATTTGACTTAATGTTTAGTGAGTATTAAGTGTTGAACAATAGTATTATGAAAGTTACTTGTGAAGTGTTGCTTGAAAATAAAGCTACTTTAAACGTGGCCTCTTAAGAGGCTATCCCCCAACTTGGAATTTGCGGAGAACTTGCCGAAGCCCAAATGACTTCACCAACAAGCTTAATAAGGGTGCCAGAGGTCCAACATGGGGAGAACCTTGATCTCAAAGTTCCCGCCTGACTTCACACACTCCCTTTATGCGGTTTCCAACCAAAGAAATAACAACTTTTGAGATTGTCCTAATTAAACTAAGTCCACACTGTCCAACCCCTGTTTGGCATGAGCCTACTTAGGGGAGTTGAGGGGATGGATTTATTTGCAAGACAATGAAATTGCAGTAAAGTAAAGTG
Organism: Picea mariana; assembly: GCA_032191745.1. Taxonomy (NCBI): domain Eukaryota; kingdom Viridiplantae; phylum Streptophyta; class Pinopsida; order Pinales; family Pinaceae; genus Picea; species Picea mariana. Next base: position 80,962 of record JASDQU010107546.1, read on the forward strand.
TTTGTCTAATTACTAAATCCACACTGTCCAACCCCTATTTGGCGTGAGCCTACTTAGGGGAGCTGAGGGGATTGGTTTATTTGCAAAAGTAAAATTGAAAGTAAAATGTTGAAAGGAAAACTAATCTAGCAATTAGTGTTCTACTTTGCAAAATTGAAAAGCTAAACTAAGATTGCTTTGTAGTGTTTATGATTGAGGTTCCTTTTAAATTAGCCTTAAGATGTGAAATTGTAGAACTTAAGCAAGAAAGGAAACCACGCAAGATAATCATACCACAACACTGTTCCCCCCTTAAGAGGGAAAAAAGAAAGGTGGGGATTGTGTACGCCACTTATTTTATTACTTTCTTATTCCAATGCTTTTTCCTTTTTGGGAGGCTTGTGATCCTTATATCTCCGGATCAGAAGGTTTACAAAGTTTTAAAAGGTGTAGTCATCAAAGGGGTACTTCCAGATGTAAAAAATGCTTCAATTTCTTCAAAATTTGGTAGCGTTTCCCCTTGCTTTATTAGTGACCCGCAAAAAACCAGCACACAAATAGAGATTAAATGCACCAAAAGACACTTTAGAAGTGCCTTTGGATAACAAACCTTAAAGCCCAAACTTGCTAAAAAATTCTAAGTATAAAAATGAATTTTTTATGACTTTTTGATAGTAAAACTAAGCTAAAAGAAGGCTCTTTTAGTGAATTTTGTTTGCTGGCCTAAAACAACAAGCAAATGACACTCAGTAGCTTGATCTAACAATAAAGCAACCTACTAAAATACTCACTTTTATGCTTTTAAAATTTTTGAAGAAAAGGACTTGCAAAAAGTGACTTTTTACTTTTAGATCTAGCTTTAGATACGAGAAGGAAACTTTGATCTAGATCTAAGTAAACATGCATGCATGAGTTCTACTTGATATAGCTTTGGAAATTGAAATCTAATTGCATGCAAATTAGAAAGTAACCAAAAGAAATTTAAAAATTTGTGTGTGTGTGTGTGTGTGTGTGTGAGAGAGAGAGAGAGAGAGAGAGAGAGATTGAGCCTACAAGGTGGAATTTATTTTATGGGCTATGGAGTCCTTTGGTACTTATGCGGAGGGACTTTGTCTACTTGAAACATTCAAGGATGTAGAGGGTACGCTAGGAAACTCCTTCCACTCCTTGGAGGATGGACAACCTGTAAGCAAAATACTTCACAAAACGGGGGTGCACACTCCCCTTTCCAATCAAATAAAGTGCTTCCTACACATGAGATCTCAATAGCAAGTTAATCCATTCGGAAAAGTATGCAAATCAAATATCTCATAATATTAAAGAAAGTAAATGTTAATTTTTCTCACTTCTGCAATTTATCCCAATCCCGGTTTCAACCACTCCTTATCACTCCAAATGTTTAATGCCCATTCCCAATATTAATGAAATTTGCAGACATTAATATGCATTAAATATTCAAAATGAAATTTGACTGAAACACATGAAATAAATGATCTTTTCAATGGTTGTACTAAAACTCAGAAATAAACCAGCAAGCATGCATTTAATGACACAATGATTTTTGGTCAATTGACCCTGGAAAAACCCCAATGTGGGGAAAACCAGTGAGAGGGAGGGAGTTCTTCTTATTTCTTCAATTTCTGAAAATTACACTTTAGCAAAAATAAAACCAGCAGACATTTAACTTATCTCTTCATCGATTTCCGTGCTTGAAATTGACTGGAAGAAACCCAAATCAGCCACCTGTAATTCTATGCTCAGACAGCCGTACCGTACGGACTGTCACAGCATTAAATGTTGTACGAATTTATAGAAAAACGTGCCCAGAAATAAATGCGGTCGTACGACAGTCGTACAACCTGTACGGTCTATTAATTGCTGCTGTTCTCCTTGTTTTTCGTGCTGCTGTACGAATAGAACAAGAAAAATAAATGTTGTCGTACAAAATCCGTACTGTACGGATTCTCCTTCCTGCCGGTTGCCTCAAAATCCGTGCCCTTGCTTTTGCCTTGGAATTTGTGCCACTTTTCTGCTGCTATCTCTTATCAGAAATCTGGAAACTTTCTCTTCTCTTGCTCTCTCTCAATCTCTCAATCTCTCATGGAAAGAATGAGTTCTCTTTTGGTCTTTTTCCTCCTTTAGAATCCCTAGGTGACTCTTAGGTTTCTTTTTGATCCAAGGGCTCACATTGCCCAAGATCAACGGTTGAAATTAAATGCTCCATTAATATTCACTTTATTTAATTTCACTCACCCAACTTA